>JAOQML010000008.1:38119187-38129400 GCA_027568935.1 Erythroxylum urbanii | reverse complement strand
AAAGATTTTTGGCAAAGATGACATTGAAGTTATTCATATTTAAATTTATCCAGTTGACTAAGGATGTAAGATGAAGCAACGACTAGTTAAAGAAATTGATTATTTAAAAAAGAGCAACAACACTTGTGAAAAAAAAGGAACATACTCAAACTTTCAAAATTTTGAGCAACATATATATTCTTGAGAATCATATCATTCTTATTGTACCTTAGAAAGTGAAATCACTATATTAAGAAAGAAATTATTATTTTATTTTTCTCTAAGCTTTTAGAATCTTGTTATACACTTCGAGTGTGGAAGGTTAGAAAACCTTGAAAAATATGTACTCGTGAGCTTTGAGAGGCTTGCTAAATTTAATACTCGGATTTTTATAATGAAACACTCAAGTTAGATACTTGGAGACTGGATTTAGGCTTAGGTTGTAAGCCAAACTAATATAAATTGATTGCGTCCTTCTTCTCTCTCTCTCCTTATCTTTTATATTTCTGTATTATATTGTATGTATGTTCATTTCAACAAGAGACTTCTTCACTTTTATAATAGATCTCTTTTATTTTCAACTTGCAAAAGGTTCTTTTTAGTTTTAATAGGTGCCTTTTGTTTTTAAATTGTTTTAACATGATTCATCATTCAGTAGGTCCTTTTGCGTTTAAGCAAGATCTTATCCCATAGAAAGCTCCTATAAAAAGCTTTATCACCTGATAGGCTCCTAATGGTTTTATTTTTTAACTAGGAGTTGTTTTTTTATACGAATTGAAAGTAACTTGCGAAATTTTTTTAAGTCACACACAATTTACCCCTTTTTGCTTGTGTTTACTTTATCATTTAGTATCAGAGAGAGGTTTCACATATTTGTATTTTACAGCAAGTAATAGATCATGGCAAACACTATAAGAAGTTTTCAAGGACAATTTGTCTCAAAGTCTCCTTACTTTAATGGAAATAACTACTCATATTGGAAAGAGAGAATGACTATATATCTCTAGTCTATAGATATCGAATTATGGCAAGCAATTAAAGTTAGAGCTACAATTCCCACTTTCGATAATGTAGAAGTATGGATTATTGTTGACAGGAGAAATGCACAACTAAATGCTAAGGAAAAACATCACCTGATATGTGCTTTATCTCCAAAAAAATATGAAAAGATATATTACTGCTCTACAACAAAAGAAATGTGGGACAAAATATAAGTCACGTTTGAAGGAACGAAACAGGTAAAGAAGCATATAATAAGTCTTTTAATGTATCAATACGAAACTATTGGCATTAAACAGGGAGAGACCTTAGACGAAATCTTCGAACGCTTCAACAACATCATCATGACCTTAAAGAACTTAGACATATATATCTCCATGACAAGCTCATAACGAAGATTCTGATGTCACTGCCAAAGGAATGGAGATCTAAGGTGACATCTCTAGAAACGACAAAGGATCTAGACACCATTTCACTTGACTAGCTACGAGAGAATCTGATAATCCATGAAACCGAGGTTAGGCAAGATGAAGAATCCTCTTACAGAAAAGGAATGAAACAGAAAGCAACTAACGAATCAAACAATGATCAAAGTGACACTGAGTTGCAAATAGATGAAGATGACGAGTTCAATTTTATGGTTAGAAAATATGTATGCTTTTATAAAAAGAAGCTGATGAAGAAAAGAGAAGGAAACAAGAAAGCTGGAAACAACAAGTTCCTATCAAAAGGTAGCAGCAACAATAACAATACACAAAACAATCAAATTATATGCTATCACTGCAACAAGCCTTGACACACAAGACTAAAATGCCCTTTTTCTTCAAAAGGACAAGTCATATAATAGAAAATCCAGAAAGCAAGCGATGACTGCAGTCTAGTCAGATAAGGACTTTAAACCAGAAGAAGTCAGCAACGTTTGCTTCATGGTTAAATCAGGAGACGATGAGATATGTTTCAAAACAAAGACAAGGGAGAATCAATGGATAGTTGGTAGTGACTGTTCAAGACACATGACAGGTGAAATATCACATTTCATCTACATTGAAAGAAAAGACGGAGGTAATGCTGTCTTTGCAGACAAAAATAAATCAAAGGTCACCAGAATTGGTAAAATTGGTAATTCTGACTCTACCTCTATTGACAATATTCTCTTTATTGATGGTTTAAAACATAACCTGTTGAGTGTGAGTCAGCTATGTGACAAGGGCTATAAAGTCATTTTCTTTGCATCTCATTATGAAATTATCGATATTCATAATGACAATATCATGTTTGTTGGTCTTAGAAATCAGAATATATATTGTGCTCAAATAAAAGACATGTCCTCATAAAATGTTAAATGTTTTTGTCTCTTTAGAAAAGGATTTGTTTATCTGGCATAGAAGATTTAGAAATGCCAGCATGAGCATTCTATCAAAATCATCCAAAAACAAGTTAATAAGAGGACTACAAACCTTAAAGTTTAAAAGAAATAAGTTTTGTGAGGCTTGATTAAAAGGTAAATAAGTCAAAAGCAACTTGCTGTAAGTTATTTATACTATCATCATGCAATGACATTTACCAACATTTGCAAATCCGAAACACCAAGACCTATATGAGCATCGAAATAAATTCATATAAGATTTATACCTTTCGCAGCGGAAACAATAAAGAAGCTTGTAGTGTCGGAAGAGCACGTCAAATGTTGTTCCTTTACTGGTATCCAAACCATTGCCAGAGCAAATAAATGTTTCTGGTGTGCTAGCACCACTCTTGAGACCTCTCTCTCTCTCTCTCTCTGTTACTTGAGGAGGACGACAACACTAGGGTTTCCTTTGGGCAGATAAGTCTTGCATGTCTCAAGTCATACTATACACCTATATATATAGTAAAACCCTAAGGCCCAAAAACCCAAAACCTCTTAGAACCCAATGAATGTTCCATATCTTAGTGTGCGACCTTGTAGACTTATTTAATATTAATAGTAGACTCAAGCTTCTTTTAGGTCCACAAGTTATAAGTGGTCTCTAGCAAGACATCATAACTACCTAATATTAAAAAAGGTGGAAATCTGACTTTACCTGAATCACAACTGATAAATTACAGTACATTCTATAATTGGTTCGTAGGGCATACACTAATAATCTCCCACTTGCACAAGAACCAATTATCTATAAGTAGTCCTTTTGTCTTATTACATCTAGATTGAGCATAAGGTAAGAAACAATGTCATCCTTATTAGGCCCAATCATGTTTCTCAACCTCAGAGTTAGACTGTGTAATAGACGACTAGCATTCACCTCATTTGTGCACGACCATGCACCTTTTCAGTCTCAAATCAACAAGGGGCCTAGATATATCTTTCTCCTATTATATAGGAGAGACAAATTCCATCTTGTTCATCCATATTCCTTTCATGATTCATAGCATGCTCGAGCATTGCTTTTAAAATCGTCTTTTACAATTGACGTTTGACAATGTCAAAACAAATTAATCGACATATAGGAAACCGCGACAAACTCAAGTCAAAGGACTATATTCATCAGTTGTGATGAGAACCAGTTATGACACTTATACAACAATGCTTGAAGTGTTCTTATAGAGGGTCGATCCAATCGCATGTTCTCCAATATGCACCTATGTGATTAACATAATATCTCCATCTTAATAACCTGAGAAACATGGTTATCTATTAATCAACATGCTAGTCTTGATAGTCATTATGACCCCTTATAATAATGACATTAACTAGGGACCTTTGAGAATAATTGTATCCATATTTCAATAGCGTCTCACAATCAAGTCATGCATTTGATGCCAATTGCAAGATACACATTATTCATGGGGATTATTATTCAAATCCATTTATAACTCTATAAAATGAACACAAAAAATAATGACTGGGAATTACTAATGGATTATCCAAAAAAATATCACAAAATTACACCCTTATATGATCACACGTCGAAGAGTCTGATGCCTAATGCTTTAGTATGACAATCATGCATAGCCCGCTGGAGAGGTTAGTCAATGGATAAGATATATTAAGATCTGTTGACACTTTACACACCTTCACATCACCTTTGTTAACAATGTGTCGAATAAGGTGAAAACGTTTGAGTATGTACTTGGTCTTCTGATGAGATTTTGGTTTCTTAGATTGAGCAATGGCTCTATTATTGTCACAATAGAGATCCAATGAATTCACAATTCTAGGAACCACACCAAGTTCAATGATGAACTTTCTAACTCAAATAGCTTCCTTTGCTGCTTCTAAAGCGACAATGTACTCAACTTCTATTGTAGAATCAACAATTGTGTCTTGCTTGGAACTCTTCCAACAAACTACTCCACCATTCAGGCAAAATACAAAACTTGGCTATGATCGGAAGTCATGTTTATCTAATTGGAAGCTGGCATCAGTGTAACCTTTTACAATGAGCTCTTCCTCTCCTCCATAGATTAAGAACATATCCTTAGTTCTTCTCAAGTACTTAAAAATGTTCTTAACAACTATCCAGTGACTTTCACTTAGATCTGAATGGTATCTACTCATCATGCTCAAAACATATGCAACATCTGCACGATTACACAATATAGGATATATGATAGATCCTATAGCAAATGCATATGGGATCCTACTCATATGGTTTCATTCATCTGGTGTCGAACGGTTTTGAGCCTTATTTAAAGCTATGCCATATGACATAGGTAAGAAGCCTCTCTTAGATTCTTGTATATTGAATATGTGCAAAACCTTATCAATATAAATGCTTTGATTTAGTCCAATAAGCCTTCTTGATCTATCTCTTTAGATTTTAATACCCAAGATGTTGGCTGCTTCACCCAAGTCTTTCATTAAAAAACAACTTCCTAACCAAGCTTTCACAGATTGAAGCATAGGAATGTTTTCTCTAATGAGTTGTATGTCATTTACATACAAGACCAAGAAAACAATTGCACTCCCCTTAGTCTTCTTGTAAATACAAGGTTCTTCTTCATTTATGAGGAAACCAAACCCTTTGACTACCTTATTAAAATGAAGATTCTAACTCTGAGAAGCCTGCTTCAATCCATAAATGGATCACTAAAGCTTATATACTTTCCCAGCATTTATAGGAGATGTAAAACCTTCAGGCTATGTCATGTATACATCCTTTTCCAGATTTCCATTAAGAAAAGCTTTTTTAGATCCATTTTCCAAATCTTATAATCATAGAATGCAACAATAGCTAGGAGGATGCGAATGGATTTAAGCATTGTAACTAGGGAATAGGTCTCATTATAGACAATACCATGAATTTGCATGAAACCTTTAGCTACCAATCCCGTTTTGTACATATGTATATTGTTATCCATGTCAACTTTCTTCTTGAAAACCCACTTACACTCAATGGTTTATGCACCATTAGGTGGGTGAACCAAAACCCATACTTTATTTTGGTACATGGATTCCATTTCACATTCTATGGCCTGAATCCATTTATTAGAGTCAGGGCCCATCATTGCTTCCTTGTAGGATGTAGGTTCATCATCCTTTATCAGTAATAGATGATGATGTTCAGTCACTATAAAACCATATCTTATAGGTTCGTGATGGAACCTTTTAGACCTATTTGAGGTTGATGTCATAGGTGTAGTTTCTACAATATTTTGTAGATCAAAACGAGGCTCCTCTTATGTTGGAGTATTTTCCTGTGACTCTTGAATTTCTTCAAGATGTACTTTACTCCATTTTAAGCAATAAACATTTTGTTCTCGGTGGAATTGTAAAAGTAGTATCCTTTAGTTTCCTTAAGATACCCTGCAAAGAAGCATTTATCATATTTGGGTCCAAGTTTTTCAGATGTTAACCTTTTAACATAAGCTTCACATCCCTAGATCTTTAGAAAAGACAAACTAAGAACCTTTCTTATCCACATCTGATATGGTGTCTTTTTTACTGCCTTTGATGGACTTGTATTTAGTGTAAACGTAGCTATTTCAAGAGTATATCCCCAAAAGGACAATGGAAGATTTGCATGACTCATTATAGATCGAACCATGTCCAATAATGTTCGATTCCTACTTTTAGACACACCATTCCATTGTGGTGTTGCAGGAGGAGTGAGTTGTGAAACTATTCCACACTCTTTGAGATGATCATTAAACTCTCGGCTCAAATTTTCACTACTTCAATTTGATCAAAGGGCTTTTATTGTCTTTCCAATTTGGTTTTATACTTCATTTTGAAATTCCTTGAACTTTTCAAAGGATTAAGATTTATGTTTCATCAAAATAAACATAACCATATCTACTGAGGTCATCAACAAATGTAATGAAGTAATGAAAACCTCTTCTAGTTGTAGAATTTAATGGTCCACATACATCAGTATGTATGAATGCTAATAAATTAATAGCCCTCTAACTGTTTCCAATAAAAGGTGCTTTAGTTATTTTTCCTAAGAAACAAGATTCATATGTCTCATATGATTCAAAATCAAAAGAGTTTAAAAGTCCATCATTATGGAGCTTATGTATGTGCTTCTTGTTTATATATCCCAAATGACAACGCCAAAGGTAGGTGGGATTCGAATAATTGGATTTGAATCTATTAGTATTTATGTTATAAATAGGCATTTTCAAATTTAGATCATAAAGCCCATTCTTTTATTTGGCGCTACTATAAAATATGTCATTATGATAAAATGAACAACAACTGTTCTTAGTCATAAAACAAAAACCTTCCATGATCAAAAATGAAATAGAGACAATATTCATACTTATAGCAGGTACATGGTAGAAATTATCCAGTTCCAAAACCATGCCTAAGGGAAAAGATAAATGAAATGTCCCTATAGCTAAAGCAGTAAATCTTTTTTCATTACTTATGGGCAGGTCCACTTCACCCTTTTCCAAAGTTCTACTATTTTGTAGTCCCTGCACATTGACACAAATGTGAGAACCACAACTAGTATCTAATACCCAAGATGTAAAATTAAAAGTAGCAACATTTACTTCTATAACATAAATGACTGAATTAGAAGTGTCATTACCCTTCTTCTTCTTCAGATCTTCCAAATATTTCTTGCAGTTTCTCTTCCAGTGACCTAGCTCATTATAATAATGAAAAGGATCGTCATTAGAAGGACCAAGCTTGGTCTTGGGGTTAGGATTGGGCTTGCTCTGAGCCTTAATTAGACCTTTGCCCTTACCCTTCCCTTTACCATTGCCCTGTTTCTTAAAACATTTCCCCTTTTGGACTATAAGGACCTTAGTGGTAGGGCCCTTCTTAATGTTTTGCTTAGCAGTCTTTAGTATTCTATACAACTCAGTTAGATATTTATTCAGATTATGCATATTATAGTTCATAGAAAAAGTGTCATAATCATTTGATAGAGAATGAAGGATGATGTCAGTGGCCAACTATTGGCTTATAGGAATCCCAAACTTTCCAAATTCTCAACAAAGCCAATCATCTTAATGAAATGTGGGCTAATTGGGCTCCCTTTTGTTAGCTTGCACTCTAAGATAGACTTCATAGTTTGAAATATCTAAATTCATGCTTGTTCATGAAACAAATTTTTTAGGCTTGTAATCATCTCATAGGCTCCCACATTTCATAGTTGCCAATAAGAGATAACCAGCATCGAGAGCATCATCCTCATGCATCTTATAAGCATTCCTTTCAGCAAAGGAAGGAGTGGAAAGAGGTGCCTTATGGGGCGTGGCTTTTTAAAGACATAGTCTACTTTTCTTGCTTGAGAACAATTCTAAAGTTTCTATATCAATATAGAAAATTTGAACCATTCAACTTGTCCTTCTAAAGGATAGATCGCAGTGAAAAACTAGATGAGTTAATGATGGTTATGATTTTCTACAATAAAACATGCAAAGTTTCAGTTACATTTGTTGGATCGCTTATGGCCCGGGAGTGCACAATACGTAGTAGAATGGACCATAGGATTTCAGGTTTTGTGCATTGGTTAGTCGAAATTTCATAACAAGAAGTGTATGGAATTACCTCTTGAAGCACACAGATTGAGGTTCTTTTCAGATATCTTGACACTACAGCTCGCGAACATCCTCTGCCGGTATCCATACGAGGATGAATGATCTGGGTAGCGGCTAATGTATGATAGCATGTTCTAAAACACTTTAGAACGTCGCACAATTTTTCTCTCAAAAAAGGGACGAGTGGCTAGGTAGCTAGGGCTTTTTTATATATCTTCTAATGAGACATAAGCCCTCTATTTATAGAGAAGCCCTTATCCCTATTCCCACTAAATCCTATTTTAATAGGAATAAGAATATCATAATCCTACACCCATTAGGATTATGAAAGCCCAATAAGTTTCGGCCCATATTATATTTCATATAATAAAAGCCCGACAGCTTAATTCAATCTAACCCAATAAATATATCTAAATATATTTATTCAATGCCTAATAAATTAAGCCTAAGAGAATAAGCCCAAATCACATTACTCTTTGTGTGCGACCCTATAGGCTCATTTGATGTTGGCACAATGGGCTTGATCACACTTCAAGGCTCATAAGTCATAAGCAGCCTATAGCAAGACATTATGACTACCCAAATCAAATAAGGATTGGTAATCTGATTTAACCTGTAACCATGGTTACAAACTCAGTCCCTTTGTAATACGATATCAAGATTAATCATAAGGCATGGTACATATCAACCTTTGATTAATCATAGTTTCTTGATTCCCAAGTTGACTGACTATAACAAATGATATTGATGATTCCTCATCAATTCATTTGAGCACGGCCATGCATTTCTTTAGTCAAACTTGTTAAGAAGCTCAAATGATATCTCTCTCATTTAAGAGAGGTACAAATCCTATCTACGTCATTCAAATCCCTCCGCATGATTCATTTAATCTCTAACATAATACTACTTCTTATCTGATTAAAGATAAGTTAGTCTAATGTCAAAACACTAAATTCCTCATGAAGGGAACTATGATGACTTCAGGTCAAAGAACTAAAGTCAAACCACATTGAGAATCACTAATGAAATGAAACCATGTAGTGTTCTCTCAGTGGGTTGATCCAATATATGTTCTCTATCATATATCTATGTATATGATTTAATAACTTATATCCATGATCAGTAAAATGTGATCATCAATCAAAACATATACTAGCCTTAATTCATTATTGTTCCACCAATAATGATCGACCAGGGACAATTTAGATTAGTATTATAATGCTTATGGTTTTACTATCAAGTCACATACTTGATGACATAAGCCTAATACTATTCATGGAATGTAAATCACATTACATAAATAATATGCATTCATATATAAAAGAATACGTCATAATATATAAATAATAAGTCAGAATGTCAGTACACAAGTCACATATCACCATTGGCCTAGGGCACACTACTAGCAACATGTTCATTAATAAAACCCAATTATTAACAATTAAGAAATTCTGACTATACCTATATAGTAAATATCCCTTGAAAATGAGTATGTGGACTAAGATCCATATTTCACTAAGACCTAAGTGAGCTTTAGCTCATCACTTGAATCCTAGTTATTTAGATAAGCAACTATTTTCTAGTTATATCATATATAACTCTTGCTTGTTGGTTGACATATTATGTCTCAGCTCCCAACTTGATAGTTGTGCAGTAGTTTATGCTTTTCAAAGTAATTGGCATATTTCTTGTATAATTGTTGATTATTGTTGTAGTTTAGCATTCATTTTGAATGTTTTCATTTAGTTTGATTTTTATTGTTGTTCTTTTATGTTTGATGTTAATTTAGGGCAAGAATTTATTATTTTTATATAGGAAGGAAGATCGAGCAACTTGGAGATTGAGCTAGAGATCAAAGAGGAGAAGAGAAAAGGAGACTTTCTATTGCAAAATCACACGATCGTGGGAATCATGCCAATTCCCACGATCATAGGAACTATAATCCGAGACATTATACAGGACTCAATTAAACTTAGGGTTTATAGACTATAAAACATAATTAAACCTCCATAGAGAAGGAGAGACAAAACCCTCTATAGAAAAGAGCCTCCTTGAGTGAAGAATACAAGTTTTGAGTCTTGAGGAAGGTGAAGATTCAAGGATTAACATCAAGATTGGGAAAATAACACATCAACTTCAAGAATTCCAGATTTTGGAAAAGAAGAGAAGGAGTTTTCTTATTTAATTTTTTGTCAATTTTATCTCTTCTAATCTTTATAGAATGGAATATTTGAGTGTTGATGATGTTATAGAGACCATG
>JAOQML010000008.1:38074060-38099882 GCA_027568935.1 Erythroxylum urbanii | reverse complement strand
TGTATATTATATAATGCATGAGCATGAGATGTGTTTTCCTAATTTCTCCGATTGATCTCACGTGTACCAGTTTCTATAGTTCAACCCTTTGTATGGAAATGGGATGTTACACGTTTAGCCCAACTAAGCATGTTTTTATTTTCAATCCAACACAAACTCATTTTAGCTCATCTCTATAACACCTAAAGTAATCCACGTTATTATACAAAGAAAACAGAATATAAAAGCATCCATTCATCTATGAAATTTTTTTCACTTTTTCTACACCATTATAATGATCTTTCTATCTTAAAATCATCTCTACAATATCTTATGAATCATTAATCATCATATATATATACAAAAGCAAGATATTTATATGCTCATTTCCTCACTCATAGTTCAATATATATACATCACAATTTTATGATCATTTAACCTCTAACTATCATCATATATGTTTTATTCAACCATTCATGGAGAACAATATGCTACTTACTTGTTTTAGCTTCAAGATCTTCCAATCACACTTAACCCTACCTTTTAAGCATTATACGATCATCATCATTCAAAGGTGGTAGGGTTATGTCTTTTAGTAAAAAATGAAGAAGACAACAAAATGAAAGTAGCAAGTGAAGGGTGAGAGCAAGATCCAAAGTTGATGAAGGTGGGTGAGTGTCGTGGAGATGAAGAAGATAATGAAGAAGATGAAGAGAGATTAACAAAGAGATGAGAGAAATGAATAAAGTGAAAGACAAATTAAAACGGAGATGGTCTTTCATTTAAGAGAATTATCGTGGGTTAAGATATGGCATGACAAGTGACATTTGTCACTTGCCACATATCCATTTTCTATGGGTCTCACTTGGTCCTCTTTATTAACTAGTCAATTTGTCTTCAATTTCAAATTCAATTGTCTATCAATTTTCTATGACATTTGTCATTAAATCTTAAAGCCATATGCCAATCATTTCCATTGTCATTCATCACTTATTTTTACCACCATAAATTAATTGTCTTGCCACTTGGCATTTTTCCTAGTCCAAAAATACCCAAAATTCCTGAAATTTCACCAACAATTCTAAATCAATACTTATGCTCACTAGATCAATTTTCAAGACATATAATCCACAATTCACATCATAATCACATTAAAAATCAAATATACCTGGAAATGTCAAATGAGTGCATGAACAATCATTATAATGTGTGCAAAAATTAATATTCACATGTGTGTATGCTATATTATGCATGAGCATGAAATTCACTTCCTAACTCCTTAATAATGTCTCTTTTTACAGTATTCTAGGGTTCTAATCCTTAGCATGTGAAAACGGGATGTTACATTTAAGAGCTCATTTGACTATTTTAAGTTTTTGCATCAGTTAGAAGGTCTTATAGCCCTGCACTTCATTCCTTCATCAATTATTCACCAGTTCCATAAATCCTGCCATTCGTGTAACTCCATCGAAGAATCTAAATGGAGCCCCCATTCTCACCGAGTCAACCATATTGTGTATTAGCATGTAGGAGTAGTTTGATCGAATATTATCTCCAAAACATACCAATGATTATGGGAATTCACGCATCTAGCTAGGATTCACAAGTTCTCTATCTAACTTTTTTCGAATCAACATCTCGTCTTGCTACTTGTTTATCTAAGTAACTACTCGCCCAATTGCCCTTAGATCCACTAGATCCACCATTTGGAAGAATTGATTTAGCTCCCCAATTCTATATCTAGAACCACGTCCACTTCATTCATATTCAAAGAGTAATTGAAATCCCCAATGGCTATCCAGGAGTTAGAAATTCTGCTTTGTAGTAGTTGCAAATCCTTCCATAATTTATCACGCTGAAAGGTAAAATTAAAGGCATAAACAAGAGTAACTTTAAAAGTAGAAGATTTACCTCAGATTTTACAATATAAGTACATAAACTGATCACTTTGACTAGATATTGTCACCTCAAGTAGTTTGAATTAGAAAGACATACAATGCGTCCATTGTAATCATGTGTGAGGTTAGTGAAGTATTTCTAGTTAGCACCTAAAAACTACAGTCTGGACTGGGTATGAGAGGCTTTTATTTTTGTATTAAGAAGATCCACCAAAACAATCTCTTATCAAGCTCTAACTCCTTGACCATGGATTGTTTTAGAGGGTCATTAGGGCCTCATGCATTCTATATTAAACACTGTTATCTAAAGGGAGTACCCCTTTGGTTTGACTCTCCTTCGGGTTGATCCTCGATTGGACTTTGAGGGTGTTTCTTTTGACCCCTCAATCCATTTATTTTTCATTTTTAACTACTATGAATTTTAAGGATTTTCCTCCTCCGTTTTTTGTTTCACCACATTGGGTGCATCTTTTAATAACTCCTCATCAGTTGGTAGCTTAGTTAAATAACTATTGGCACCTGAAGATCCTGATAGCTGCTAATGAGGAGAGTGTTCTCCTGTGTCATTTTTATCATTAAAAGCCTCTGAATCCTTAAAAGGTGTGTTTACTGACTCCTCTACTTCTTTGGTGGCTGTCTGTGTTAGCTGGGTTAGTGTTAGGTATGCATTTATCTCTCCTATAAGTGTAGGTCGCTCTTGCAACTCATCGAATGCAAGGATGACTTCATTATTTCTAGTTAGTGGGGGAACACTGTCTGTATCCATATCCCCTGTATGAATCTCTATTCCCAAAATCTCCTCCTATCGTCTCGTTTTAAAGAGCTTCCCAGTTGGTTTCCACTGATTCAAAGTAAGATTAGGTTTCCATGGATACGACACCTTAAACTCTAGTGGTACCAACTCACCCTTGTCCCGAAACTTCATCACAGTTATAGCTTTTGGTAACTTAACATTCCTGCCAATCTCAACACAAATCTTTGCATACCCTATACGCTCCATACTAGATGTTTGAGCATCCACACACAGGGGTTTACCTAGTGAGCTAGCTATATAACTTAGTCCCTCCACTGTCTATAACTCCGACAGTAGGTTATAAAATTGAACTCACAGAGGAAAAGCTTCAATAAAATCATGGCTAAATTCAAGACCCGATGCCCATTTTTGCAGGAACATAGGCTGTCCTCTTATATGCCATGGACCCAGCTCAATAATCTCATTTGTATTACTATCATTCGTAAATTTAAAGAGTATGATACCGTTGTCTAAAAGCAATGTTTTCTCCAATCCCTTCTTTAATAATTTGGCAGTCGCCTAAGCGTGAATCAATGGGAATGCTAGTCATTTTTTCCAAAATAATCCCACCAATATCATAGACCAGGCTTTGTCACCTACATTCCCTCTTTAAGTTGTTGTATTCTTGATTTTTTCTTAAAAGAGAGTTGTACATTTTAAGAAATTGATTGTGATTCCCTAAGGCCTAATGTTATTGAATTTTAAGTAAACTATCTGAAGGATACCTATAACACTCATTCTATATAAATGTAAGTAAGTTTTCATTGGCTTCGACATTTAATCTCATTATCTAGAAACAACTATTTATAAAGTTTCTTAAGCTTCTTTTTTTGCAACTTTTAGTTTCCTTATTAGCGGATAAGCTTTACCACCAATAATGTGAACATGCATACCACCCTTTCAAAGACTTCATCATTGATTAAGTAGTTGTTGAATCTAAAAAGGGCTTTTATAGGACTTCTAGTGGAAAGTTCTAATACTTCTATAAAATAATGAATGGAGTAAATGGGCATAACTAGAGGGGAATTTGCTTAGTTATATAGAATTTATTATTTCTTTATCCAGTTTCTTTCATACGAGCCAATAGCCATTTTATATATTATTCCAAGTAAATAATTAACCTCTAAAATTTAACTTAATGACCCTAAATATGCAATAACTAATCTAAGTTCATCATTCACATACCTCAAATTGAGTTTACTTCCTTTTTTTTTTTTGAGCTTATAATGTAATTTAGATCCCCTAATAGTAACTAAAGTGCCTAAATCCCAACTTAGAGCCATTTTAAATTATTCCACAGATACTCTCTTTCAAAGTTCAAATTTGGAACATATATGATGAACCTAATGATAGGTAGATGAAAAGAAAATTGATAAAAAATATGGATAACTTAGCTTGAGATATATATATCTGTGACTTGGATAACATTTGAATTATAGGCAACAATGATCCATCCTCCAATTGTGGTGAAATTGATGTTTAGGGAAAGAAACTCTAATTTTTACCCAAAAACTAGAGATTGTCACTCAGGGAATTAACTTTATTTTGGATTCCAAAAGGACTAAGAGAATAAGCTTACTATAAATAATAAGGCTCCCAATAATTTGTTGTTTATAAAGACTATTAAACTGATAGATGCATATTTGACCATATTAATGTACCTATATTTGATATATTTTTCTTGATATTTTATAATTTTATTGTATATTTGGTACTTAATTTTCTCAAAGTGCATTTATAGGTTATAATTGCCTTTATGGATTAAAAGGAGAAGAACTAAGAGGAAAACGTGGCATAAAATGAAGATTTTAAACAAATATGGGATACACAGTCATGTATATGGCCGTATATGTCTCATAGCCTGTGCAAAATCATGAATTCTAAATTTGTTGAGATATACACGGTGTATCAAACTGTATATCTCCTAGAACCCTAAAAGTTACTATAAAAGATGTGAGCAGAGGCAAAAGAGAGAGTAGACTTATAGAGGTGATTTCAAAAATAAAGATCGTTCAGAAGGGGCAATACTAATCTAGAGACGTGGAAAACACAAAGAAATCATCCATAGATCCAATAGATTACAACATCAAACCTCTACCTTGTATGAATATTCGATAAAAAAAAGGGAGATTTAGAATTATGAACTCTTTATTTTCTATTCATTTTTCTTCCTTTCTTGTTTACGTTTGATTTCATTTTCTATCATATGTAACCAAATGCATTGTTAGGGTTTAGGTTTCATGAACCTTAGTTTATGCTACAATATGTTTTAAATCTTTTATTTAATGTAATTGTTTTAATTGATCTATTGTGATTCAAATATTTATATAATATACGTTCAAATAGATCTAGAATATTAGTACATAATCTAATTTCATAACATAGAGATTGAGAAATCTTGTGTATTAATATATCTACTATAATTGAAAGGAGTTGATTGCAAACCTAGAGATGACAGGTCGACAAAATCCTCTGGATTAGGGTTAAACCTAATAGCAGAATTCATAAATCGATAAATCAATCTTAGAAACTTTAACTTGAGTAATTTGGTTGATAAACCTAAGATTAGTTATTAGTAATCTCAGGTGAGTTATTAGCATATGATAGGAATTTCCACGATCCAATAGTCAATAAACAATTGCATAATAAAAGTTAATTTTCTAATGGTTTTAGGGGGATTCATTACCTAGGCATTAATTCTTGATATTGCTTGCTTTCTTTGCAATTTCTTTGTTCTCTTCTCTTTATTGTTTCCTAATTTATTTTATCTACTTAAGTATTATTTTTAATAAAAAACTAACACTCAATTTGCAGACTAGATAATAGGATAACAGTACTTACTAATATTCATTGTCTTTGTAGAATTTGGCCTTTACTTTCCTATACTAACTAAAGCTACACCTTGCACTTATGGTTGATTCATATTGGTATAAAATCAACCAATCATAAACCCTCTAATATTCCATACAAGAATCAACTTTAGAGAGGAGAAGGAGGGAGTACCCTAAAAATGATTCTCTTCTTAGGCTTCCTTTTAGGCCTCTTCTTTGCAGAGATTAGGGATTCCACTTTAGAGAACTCTTTATAAGAAAGAGGAGAAGTAGCTGGAGACTTCTTTTAGAGCGACATTAAAAATATCCAAAGGATTGACTTTGGTAGTAGAATTAAAGGCCCTAAGGCAGGTCATACCTTGAGCCTAATTAAGAAGTTTAGAAATTAAAATGGTTTTAGAAATGCTCTTAGTAGAAATGTGGCATCATATCTAAGGCAAGTCATTTATTAATCCTTAAGAGAGGTTTATAACTTATAATAATATTGGAAATGTTATTCGATTGAAGTTAAACTTCAAAATTTTTAATTTGAGCCTTAGAATTTGTCTCCAAAAAAGATACTAGCCTCTTTGTTTGTTCAAAGAAAGGCTAAATAGTTTCAACATTATCAATAAATTGAGCTTACTCCATACCTTTTACAAGAGATAAATCCTTTATAGCTACTTGTTTTGAATACTCTTATAGTAGACCTTCATCATTTTTCAAGCTTTAGTTGGCTTCCATCAATATAAAACTAAGATTTTATAGATATTCAACTTTCCAGACTTAATTAATATGTTAATCATCAAGGATCAAGAAACTTCTTATCTCTCTCATACTTTAAAAAAATTCTCACTTAACCAATTATATCAAGTTTGGACATTTGGGAATCACAAAGGCTTACCCAAATTTTTACTAGTAAACTCAAGCTTGAGGTTGTCTAATATTTTGAGAAAATATTATAGAAGTTAACCTAAATCATTCTGTTCTTTCCTTTAACGTAAATCATTATGTGCTTTCCTTTACTTTTGTTCAAAGCCAAACTATATCTCTATTTTAAAAGCATCTTAGTCTTTCTAGAGATGTGCCATAGTCCTTGCTCTAAGATACTTAACAAGCTAGCCTCCCTATTAAACTTCAAAATAAAGACGTCCTTTTTAATTATCAAGGTTTTCTTTAAATCCAACATACCCTACGTCTATATTACCCTTTATTGCATCTAAAGAAATGAGGATCTTTTTTTATAAAGAAAATACCCTACAAAAGAAGATGAGCAAAAAGTACCTCTAGCTTGCAAACCTTTAGCGAAGGAGAAATAACTAGGTTCTCATATATTTTAACATTAGAAAAAAATTTGAGTTTAATTTGGTTACCATTTTTATGCATAACTCTACACGAAGTTTTATTACCATTTTGTTACATTGAGCTTAGGGGTCAAGAGGTAACTTGGAATCATTTGTATGAGAAGTTGGTAAAATAGATAAAATATGGGGAAATGTTTAACAACAAGGTCATTGATAAAAGGAAGTAAGGGGGAGTTAAGAGGGAGGGTGCAGGTTATTAGTATAGGGAACTTAAGGGATCAGAATGGTTCATATAGTTAGAGATGGTTGAGCTATAGGATTGGGTACTTTATAAAGTTAGAGGAGTAAGTTAAGTGGGAAAATAAGGAAGAATTATTGTAGAAAAAGAGCTAGGATAGGAAGGATAGCTACTACAAGCTCTTAAAGACAAATAACAGGGGCATTAAGGAGAGATAGGTTTCTATTACTGAAAAGCATTAGTGGGAGGAGTCCTACCCAAGTTTGTTAACTATAACCGATAATTTTATTTTAAATGAGGCAGTAAAGTTAGAGAGAAGCCAGAGCTAAGTTGTTGTTGTAAATAATGACCCATATTTAGTTTCAGATTTTCTAGAATGTTGATTGAGGTGTTATTTCCATGTGTCTCATACCTTATTTATTTGAATCTTACTATTGCAACACAAAAAGGGAAAATTAGAATTGTTATAAGACATAGAAAAAAGAATTGACCATAAAATTTGAAGAGGTTACAGTTATTGGTACTAAACTTGACGTAGGTAGTAATTATTTATCTATTTAAAAGCTTAACTTGTTCATTATTAAATGTGATATATTTTATTGTTATACAATTTCATCTTATATTGTTTAACTACTTGTTAGTTTAAAAAATTATTGCTACAATGAATGAGGGAGTGGAATATTTTAAGTTAGAAATAACTTTTGAAGGTTACCCAATGTAGAGGTTGGTGGTAAAGGATGTAAGATTGCACATCCTAATGGTAAAATGAAAACTATCTAAGACATGTTTTAATAAACTATCATATAAACCCCCATATTTTGATAATTTTTACATATGCCTTATGGTTTGATAGTTTGTCATATGCCCCTATATATAATCTTAAAGTTTAAATCTCTTCTAAACATCCCAACCACCTTTATGCTAGGATTACAAAACTTAAAGGTGAGTTAAAAACTATTATAGTCCCACCTATGGTTTGATAAAACGTCATATACCTTACTGTTTGATAAAATGTTATATACCCCCATGTGGTTGATAAAATTTTGTAGACCCCTATCGATTAAATCTCACCTAAATATCCCTCTTTTATGGTCTGAAATCTTTTATGTATTGTTTTATTAAAGAAATTGGTTCATAACATAAATATACTTTAATTAACATAATTTTGATGTTTAGCTAAATAGTGGAGTTAGGGGAGAGAGTCTTAATAGTAAGAATAATCTCCCAATAATCAAATGCAAGCTTTTGAAAACATTAATGAATTTGAAGACATAAGTTGTGATGTTAATGATGATATATTTAATGAAATCTTAGGAATAATATATGTAAATGAAGTGAACATTTTTTTAATGGGAGCTTCAGTCTACCAAATAGATATTTGAGGGGGACCAAACATGGGTAAATCTTAATGATTCAAATAAGTAAGAATTGGATGTTGATTCAACTTATGGTTAATATGATAAAATTGAAAGGGACTGTGATAGCTAAGATAGTGAAAAGAGGAAAAATCGTAGATGGCCAAAGTTTGATGGGAGAAGAGACTTGAAGCTATTAATTTCCAAATTAGGATGCCTTTTTATTTAGTTGAGAAATTTCAAGAAGTTCTTAACACTATATAATAGAGACAAGATTTAACTATAAATACATGAAGAATAAAATGTAAATAATGACTTATGTATGCAAGAAGAACTATTGATAAAGGATACATTCATTATAAACATACTAAAAAGAAGCACTCTAAATCAAGATATGCTAGCCTAATCATAAACATAAGCTAGATCTCTATAACAAGAGTTGTGATTCTAATTGGATTATTATAAGTACTTGTTATATTTTAGAGATAACCCCAATTAAGATGTCAATAGTTAGAAGGGTCATTTATTCAGGGACTTTAATATAGAAATCAATGAGAAGAAGGCGTGTAAAGTGAAGGCTAGAGCATTACAACTGTCGATAGATAAGGCATGTGAAAACTTAAGGAAATTAGGAAGCTATGACCTAGCTGTATTTTAGTTTAATAATGGAAGTTCTTTCATCTTGAAGTACTTATATGGATTGGAGCATTTAAGTTCTTATACATTAGCCTAGGTGCATGCAAAAAGGAATTCTTAATAGCTTATAAACTGATAATTTATGTAGATGTCTATCATTTAAAGTATAAATATATAGAATAACTTGCCATAATTAGTGGAGTAGATGCTAACAATGATATGTTTTCCATTACTTGGAAAGTAGTTCCTATAGAGAACATAGTTTCTTAGAGATGATTTTTAAAGTGCTTACAACAAGATGTTGGGTGTTGTTAGGAGATTGGTTAGGTATTCACATGTAATGGACAATGGATATTATTTTTATTACATTTTAAGTTTGAATATATTTCAATTTACTAAAATACGTATATAAACAAATTTCTACTTATGGTAACAAGGTTTTGGGCAACAATTCAATAAAGAATATACTAGGAGTTAAGCATATATATTGTGAGGCAAGTCCATACTAACTTACAAAGGCAACTTAAAACGAAAAAGGTTGTAAAGGATATGATATGGAATGAAATAAGGGAATATGCATATAATTAATATGATATGCACAAAAAGAAATTGAAGAGTGTTATCAAGCAAGCATATGTTTGGATCACTTTGATTATGATGGTCAAGTGGTAAAGGAGCACATATATTTGTGAGAGTAACACATGATATGCTACTGAACAATCATTTAAAGAGCTTCAATGCTTACATTAAAGAGGTTGAAGAAAAAACTATTTTGACGATGCTTGAGATAATGCGGAGGGTTATGACGAATAGATTCATTAAGAAAAGAAAGGAGATGAAAAGTAGACGTGATATATTTGCCCATAAATTTAAGCAATTTTGAAAAAAATCAGAAAGGCATGCTAACAACTAGATTTCTTATTTCAGTAATAAGAGGTTGTTCTAATTTAAGCACATATACTTTGGGAAAACTATAGTTGGTTTAGGGAAGATGACTTCCACTTGTACAAAGTGATAATTACTAGAATTACTTGTCAGAATACATGTGCTATATTAGACATGATAAAGTTAGGTTAAAGGAATTTAAAAATATGATGCATCATAAGGAGTTTTTTTATAAGCATATGCTTGCTGATTGGTCCCTATTTTGAGTAAGCTTCACTTTCTATATTTCCATTTAGTTGTTTATTTCATTTCCTAACTATTTGTAATTTTATCCAAATGATTATCAACTATAGGTGAACATCATTGGCTAACTTCAAATAGGAGCCACAAGAAGGTGTTGGAACTTTTGTGATTTATAAAAAAGTATTAGTATACCCAATAAGGCCATAACGAGGGAAAAAATGAAGGAACAATTAATATAAAGTGACAAAAAGGGATCTTTAAATGGCATATAAGTTTTGCAAACAATGTGGATATAATAAGAGGACTTATTAAATAAGGCAAACCTAACAAGTTCAAAAACAGTTAACCAATTGAACCAAGTCAACTAAGTAAGAGTAACCAGTAAAGTAATATCATCTGAGAAAATCTCTAGGTGAAAGAGGTGAATAGTTTACATTGTTAGGGTTCGTTTTGGATGTGATGTTCATAAATCTCATATTTGTGAATATATAGCTTCAAAATTGCCTTTTCGGTTTTGTAGGGCAAGTTACATACGTAGTACAAGGTAAAGTACTTGATGTCATATTACTCCTTGATGCTGATTAAAACATGTCATGTTGGATTACTTGACTTCTCATTTTTGTAAAGGCGAGTAACACACATTAGGTAGAGTTATTTTGGATTAGAGTACACAAATAAATATTGGTGGCTTGTAATATTTTTTAAAATTTATTTAAGGCAAATATTACAAGCTTTTAGGTGTAATACTATAAAGGGATTTTTAAATTCAAACAATAAAAGTTATTTTTCCTAATTTGAAAACCATAAAGATGTATTCTTTTTTCAAAAAATGTCAAAATTTGCCTAACTATGATGGAATTTGTTATGAGAACCATAGTTTACGTAACATCTTTGAATTATTGGAGGTAGTACTTTATTTTCAAAATCACAGAGGGACTTTTCGTAGTTGTATAACTATAGGGTGTTATTTATCTCTAAATATATTATATCAACTTCCTATTACAAAAGCTTTAGAACTTCTCAAATGATAAATTCTAGCTACGTATGGATTTACAATAATAACATAAAGACAAATCTCACATTCGTTGAACAAGATAATACATTCTATTCTTAAATAGAAACTCAGTTTTTTATAATGACATGATAAGTTCTAAATCGAATACCATACATATCATAAACATTGTATCCACATAAATCCTAATATATATACAATTCTAACACTAATAACAACATAAGTTATTATTATCAATCTCTATCTCCATGTATTTTATTTTTATTCTTCAACTCTGCATGCTTATCAATAAGTCCACTTATCACTTTAATGCTTCTTTTAGTAAATTTCACATTATATTAGTGATAGTTGTGCATTAGTCTATGTTTTTTAAGTAATTGGCATGTGTTTTCTTGCATAATTATTGATTATTATTGTAGTTTAGGATTCATTTTGTATGTTTTCATTTAGTTTAATTTCCATTGTTGATCTTTTATGTTTGATGCTAATTTATGGTAAGAATTGACTTTTTTTATGTAGGAGGGAAGATGGAGAAACTTAGAGATTGAGTTAGAGATCAAAGAAGAAAAGAAAAGAGGAGTCTATCTACTGCAAATTCCCACGATCATGGGAATCATGCTAATTCCCACGATCAAGGGAATTATAATCCTAGTCATAATGTAGGGCTTCATTAAACTTAGGGTTTTGGGGACTATTAAAGGATAATTAAGCCTCCATAATGAAGAGAGGATGAAACCCTTTTATAGAAACACCATCCTTGAGTGAAAAACACAAGTTTCTAGCCTTGAGGAAGGATTGAAGTCAAGGATTATCATCAAGATTGTGGAAAATAGCACATCAACACCAAAATTTCCAAATTTTAGCAAAGAAAAGAAGGAGTTTCTTTATTTAATTTTCTGTCAATTTTACTTCTTCTATTCTTTGTAAAATGGTTTATTTGAATGTTGATGATGTTATAGAGACTATGATTGGCTGATTTAGTTTTAGGGATTGCTTTTGAAATTTTTTGTTAAAACTCCTATTTTATTGAATTGAATGAAAGTGTCTTTGATGATTATTGATTTTATTTGTTATCTTGCAACAAATCAAGAGAGTAATTAAAATTATTTGTGTAGGATTGTACAACTAGATTTGGCAACCTATAGACGTGCAATCATCACGTCAATTGATTAGTAGAATAGAGATCTCATTGAATTTAATTGATCACTCATAGGATAGTTTAATAACTAGTTGAATCGTTAGAGTCATTGGATAGGTTGAGAGATCACTCAGTTGATCTCCTTTAATTCGATTAGGGATAATTAATTATACCTTAAGAGAGGTTAATTAATAAACTCAAAAATCTTAGGTGAAACATAATTTGATTATTAAAATAAGAGGGAGAAAAAATAGGGAAAAAATAATCTCTAGTCTATAGATTTTTGAGTTTCGATTTTTCTGCATATTGGCATTGTTCAATGTTCATTATTAGTTTTTTAATTTTAATTAAAATTTTCAGATTATTTGCATTAAACAATTTTGTTTCTTAAACAAAGTTTTGTCTGAATTAAATAGTGTCTGGGCATCAATCTCTGTGGGATCGATATCCGCTTTTTAACTACAAGTCACGACCCGTTCACTTACGATTTTTAAGCATAAAACGAGTCGTTTGTGTTGCATAGTACATGCAAACAAGTTTTTGGCCCCGTTGTTGGGGATTGAATGTTTAGCATCTTGTTTAGTTTAGATTACTTTGATTTAAGAGTTTTTGATACTTTTCCTTGTGTATTTGCAAGTGCATGAATACAAGGAGCAAATGAAGATTGACATAATTTGATAACGCTGAACTATCTGATATCATAAGACACATCAAGACATTTTAAAATGAGGAATAAGACATCTGAAGAGCTAGATGCTAAGAAGAAATAGAAAGAATAATGATGGAAGATAGTTATTATAGGGAGCAAGGAACTTTTGCAAATTACAATGAGGCACAGAATAGTTGGGGAAGCATTAATCCTTATTAGAACACGTACACTCCAGAATGGCATAACCACCTAGATTCCTATTAGTCTAACAATGTAAGTACTTACATGGGACATCAAGACATATTTGAATTTCAGCAAGATGAGTCCAGTTCATAAGATTCCAAATTCGACAAAATCATGGATAAGCTAATAGAATTAGAAGAGAACTAGAAGAGGATGTTTCTTATCCAGGAGGAAAGTCAGAAGAGAATGGAAGTGAAGTTTGATCAACTTTTTGAAAATCATGCCATTTATGTTCACAACCTGGAGACTTGAGTGAGACAGCTTTCCTGTGAATTTTGTAAGAGAAGTGTGGAAAAATCTCCGAGAAACATGGAATTATATCAACGAGAGAAAAATGAGGCTGTCACACTTAAAAATAGAGACAAACAAGAAGAATCAGTGGAAGACCAGGTTTAACCTTACCTTATAGAAGACTAAGAAATCAAGAAAGAGGATGAAGGAAACAATGAAAACCCTCCCTATTATTTACCAGTTCTTGATATAGCATATATGCACATCGAAAAATCTTGGGTAGATATTCCTGAAAAGAACTCCATCTTTTATATTGACGATGATCAAGTGACGTTCAACATGAATGATGTATTTAAGAATCCGAAGGATAGTAACTCATTCAGGATAATTGACGTGTTCGAATCTTCTGAGAAAAAAAGGACAAAGAACAGATGACAACAGATATCAAGTTTGAAGAAATTATGAAAGTCTCTATTCGGGAAGTGGAAGAAACAAAGGAGATGAAGGTGATTAAGGAAGAAAAAGAGCAATTTATCTTCGTATAAGACAAACTATTAGATTCAATGGAAGATTCAGGGAGTTTTGTTATTCCCTATTATATTGATAGTTCACTTGGAAAAAAGACATTATTGAGCTTAATCGGTTTTCATAATGTTATCCATATTGCCCTTTTGATTATTTTATAATTTGTAGCTTACTTACAGCTACAAAACTAATGTTGAACGAAAAAGGTGGAAGCAAGCCGTTTATGAATGATCCTGCCTGATTTTCCAAGGAAGAGCATCGAGCTACCGACATTAATAGAAGCGCTGCATGGGAGGCAACCCATGGAATTATACTATCTTTTGATTATCTTTATTTATTTGTTTGCTTGATTTATTCAGTTATGATCTTGTTTGATATTTATTTTGATTTTGTTTGAATTTCAACTTATTTTCTTTTTAAAATTCTTGTTGACAATATTAATTTGATGCGTTTGTAGGTTATGGGATCATAGAGAACTAATATTAAGCTTGGAAGAAGGTTCAGAATCGTGAGAATCACCTCATCCCATAGTCCTGGGAATTGGAGTGATTCCAACGATCATGAGAAATCTCTCCAGAAAGTTTCTAGAGAAAAAACCTACGATCGTGGGAATGGAGGTGATTCCCACGATCATGGGAAATCTCTTCAGAAACTTTCTGGAGAGAAATCCCACGATTGTGGGAATCCAGAGGGAAATTTAACTTTCCCTCCCCTTTTCTTCTTTCAGCCATTCTTCAAAATTTCACTCCCTCTCTCTCTAACCCACGAAATTCCCTCCTCCTACTCTCTAAAACCCTTCATTTTCCTCTAGATTCTTGGTATTTTCTTCAACTATTTTCATTAATCTTACAATGCTTTCTTCTTTTCATGCATTAACCATTCAAAAACACAAAGAATTGGGTAAGATTTTGCTCTATATCTCTAAAAATCGAATTCACTCATCTCTTTCTCATTTTTGTAGGTTTTCTTCTTATAATGGAACCAAGGAAGATGATGGCTCGGAAACTAACAGAACCAACTGATGAATTACGTCGTGAAGTCTTCGGTGAAGGTAACGTGATTTAGCGGCAGCTTACTATTCTCCATTTCTAATATACTCAGAGGAAGAAGGTATGCGTTTCCGCAACCTTAGGGATAGAGAACTAGTCAATCCTAGGTATTTTGATTTTGAATTGTTAGAAACCACAGGAGTGGGGCAAAAAATAAAACGATTAGCTGTAAACATAGGTTGTAATATGTTGTTCGGTGTGACTTACCTATTCACCCTATGATAACCATAGAGTTTTTCACCATAGTCTAATATAATACTAAAATGGATATTTTCTTGTTTAGGTTATTGGTACTATTTATAAATTGGATTATACTATCATGCGTGGTCTTTTTGATTTGCCAAACACTAAAGTTTTAGATGATCACGATGATTTTTATTTGGACGATTATTGGAAAACTCTCACTACGGAAGAAAATTTTGACTATAGGAATGCACCAAAATTTTTAATCCGTAGTGTTCAGCATTTAGTTTTACACAATTTTATGTGCTTAACTGTGTTCAATAAAACTAAGAGTAACAAATACTTGGCGAAAGAACTTTTCTTTTTGTGATGTATGGATCAAAAAGTTAAAATTAACATGCCTTTTATAATTTTTCGATCAATAGTGAGTATGGTAAATAAAAATAGTTCATATTTTGAAATGTCTCGTGTTGTTACTATTTTAGCTTGGTTTTATAACCTTAATGTGAGGGAGGTGTGCACAATGCCACACGATATGTTTGTCATATCATATTTGAGACACTCTGAAATTTTGGAGTTCTATTATATGGAACTCCAAAATCCTCAGACGCATACTGCAGTAAGAAATAGGAGGGGCACCAGTACAGCCGCTACCCGACCCTTCATATCCCGAGCAGTCTTGGAGCCAGAAGAGGAAACAGTGGAGGAGGAGCCAAGTGCACCAGTAGAGGTCGATCGACTTCAACAAATCCTCGACCAGATGGCCTCCAACCAACAGCAAATGACATGCCAACTCAATAAGCTCGACACCCAAATGTGGGAAGTCCATAAGGAGCAACGCAGCTTGAAGAAGAGGTTCCTCAATTTCGGTCGGAGAAACAATTTTAAAGCTCCTTCGCCAACACCGTCACCACCATCATCTCAATAAGCTTTTCTTACCCTTTTTACTTTAAAATTTTGTTATTTCTTTTCTTTAGTTTAATTTCTTTATTTTTGTTTAGTTTCATGTCATTTTCCTTTGTTTGGTTTGTTATCATTTTTATTTGGTTTGATGTCATTTGTGTGTTTTAATTTTTTTTGTTTGGTTTGAGGTCATTTTTCCTTATTTGGTGGTTGACTTGTCACAATGAGGACAATGTGAATTTTAAGTGTGGGGAGGTGACATTGACTTTCTCAATTGAATTGTTTGCATTTTATTAAATAGGATGTATGTTTAGGCATATCACGTGCTTTGTGTCAACAATGGAACCATATTTGAATCATTCCGATGAATATTGCCAAATTATGTCATGCTTGTTGGAATTAGATTGAATGGATGCTTGAACTCGAGTTAGGCTACTTGAGTAGAAAGTGAACCATATAGAGTGATTAAAAGTAGTTAGTTACATAAGCTTAGTCATAAATTAACATTTAAGCAATGACGTAATGTAGAGAGGCATAATGAGTTTTTATTTGAGCCAAAGTGAGGATTGAGCTATATGACTCCATCTGTAGTCATTTTATTTCTTTTTTGAGTGATACTTCCTTAAGTTATTACCTTCATAACTTGCTTTGAATCAGTTTGAGCCTACTGGATGCATCTTTAATAGAGATGATTAAGGTCCTTTTTGTGTTAACCTTTGGCTTAAATGTCCTACCCTTTATATTATCCTACTCTTTGTATTATCCCTTGCTACCCCCATTGAGCCTTGACCTTTTGTTTCTTGAAAACACCCGAAATTTTAAAACCCGGAACCTCATTAACCTACCCATTCACAAGCATAGTAGAGTATTAAGTAATACATTAGTTGGGATCGTTGTGAAAATTTTACTAAGATGAGTTACGTATATTTCTGCCTGTGGATTACATTGTATTTATCTGCTATTATATTCATAGTTCTTCCATGTATGATGAAAAAGAAAGAAAAATGAAAAAAAATATGTTGAAAATAAAAAAGAAAAGAAAAGAAAAGAAAAAGGAATAACAGGTGAGTAGCATCAATAAGTGCAGAATATTAGTTATAATTGTATATCTTGGAGTTATGTTTTGTTATCCTATCTTATCCGCCTTTTACTTTACGAATGCTTATGTTTAACCCTTTTTCCCTCTTTACCCACCTTTACCTTTACCACATTACAATCCTAAACAAGTCCTTTTAATCTATTTATGCATGCAATCATTGTAGAGGAGAATTAGTGTATTAGCAAGCCTATAATAGTGTAGTTTCCTATAGGAAGCGTGAGCGAAACACTAACCAGCAAACATTTGAGAGAAAAGAGTGAAAACCATGAGAAAAATTCATTTTGCATCTATATTTATCTTTGAGTGATGGTGTCAATTGTTGAATTTGCTTATGTACACCAATGAAAAAGTAGTCCTAATATATGTATTAACTTGATGTTTGAGTTAGCTTAAATTTGAAAGATTGTATGCTTCGATCTTTATGAAAATGAAGTGATAAAACTGAGTGGTTGTATTTATTTTTCTTGAGGACAAGCAAAGATTTAAGTGTGGGGATGTTGATAGTTGTGCATATGATCTTGACCCAGTTTTCCTAAGTAAGTTATTTATTGAATATTTTAGGATTCGAGGTGTTACTCTATTATGATACCTATAGTACTGATATTGGATACCATTCATTGAATGGTGGTATAATACCACTTATCATTCAACAATTTAATGATCCCCATTTAAGGTTTTGTATATTTACCCACCTCCCACTCATTTACCTTATTTTTCTAGAGATTGAAAAGTTTTTATGGTTGATAATTGATGAAGGATAGGGATGCAATATTGAAGTTGATACAATTTCATGTAAGAAGGGCACAAAACAAGAAGAAGCAATTAACGGACAAAAATAGAACAAAAAAGGACTTTTAAGGTGAGATCGGGTTTATGTTAAATTATAGCCTTATCACTAATAGAGAGTACATCAATGTGATAATAAAAAAATTAGCATCTCTACATTTTATCCCCTTTCTAATTTTGCAATAAGTAGGTTTTGTGGCTTACAGCTTATAAATTACAATTACCAGCTACTTTTCATATTCATCACACATCCCATATTTCTCAACTTAAAAAATATATTTATTAATATAATAGGTTGGCTTCTCAATTGCCTGTCTTGCTCAAGTTGGTACTTAAATATCCAATTATTGTGTTAAATCGTCATTTGGTCAATAAAAAAGTTGACATACAGTTCAAGTTTTAGTTCAATGGTCTTTAAATGATATACGAGATATATCATGGGAGTATTTATTTGATCCCAAACATTGTTATTCAAATGTCAACCTTTTGGATAAGGTTACTAGGGAGGGAGGTATTATTACGCAAGGAAGTTGAGTGTGAAAAGAAAATGAATAGTAAAAAATGGGGACTAAAAATAAGAGGTGACGTCATGTAGCAAGTGTAATAACTCCATTATTTAGAATGTAACGACAAGTTTAATGTTGAAAACTATTATAATTAGAGAAATAATTAATAAAAAACTGATTCTTTCTCTCTACTTCTACCTTCGTATTTCTTCATAATAAGTTTCAATTCCTAACTTTTCATAAGTAGACATTGCTTGGTATTTTCCTTATAGTCTTGCCGATGTATGCCACTAGTTGTCTTCCTCAAATAAACATAGCTCCAATACCAACCCAGATGCGTCAGTTTCTAAGATGAAGTGTTGATTAAAATCTGGTAATCTCAAAATTGGATCTTGATTCATTGCTACCTTGAGGTGTTCAAGGGCCAATTTTGTTTCTTATGACTAATAAAAGGCATATTTCTTTAGTAGGTTAATAAGGGGCCTAGTAAGCTTGCCATACCTTTTTATGAACTACCTATAGTAACCAGTAAGTCCTAGAAACTCTTTTAATTCCTTAAGATTATTAAGAACTCCCCTCTGCAGAATGGAGACCACTTTCTTGGGGTTAACAACTACTGCTCTACTAGAGATTATATGGCATAGATACTCAATATGTTGGTTCCCAAAAGCACATTTGTTTTATGGCATAAATAGTTTATTCTCTCTTAACATTTGCATTGCACAGTGTACATGATTAAGATGATTCTTCTAACTTTTGTTGTAAACAAGGATGTCATCAAAGAAAACTAGGATAAATTTCTTGATATGCACTCAAAAAATATCATTCATAACAGCTTGAAAAGTTTCTGGAGCATTAGTCAGCCACAAGGCATCACCATCCACTCATAATGGCCTGAATAGGCTTTTAAAGCTGTTTTAAAAATATCTACCTCTTGCTTTCTAATTTGATGATATCCCAATCGAAGGTCCAATTTGGAAAAATAACTTTCCCTAAACAATTCATCCAAGAGTTCTTCTACAACTGGAATTAGGAATTTGTCTTTGGCAGTAGCTGCATTGGGTTTCCTATAATCAACACAAAAATAACACAATTACTGATGTGAAGGGGCTAGTGCTAGCTCGAATGAACCTAGATTGTTCCAATTCTTTGACTAATTTCTCAATCATAAAGGGATTCTATGATCTTGTAACCTTTTAGAAGGTAACTGTTTTGGTTCCAAAAAATGTCTTCAAACTGAGCTAACAGCTGATGTACTTCTTTTTTTGCACAGTATCTAGACCAAAGGAGATTAATTATGCAGTAGTTGTTGTCATAAGAGTTAGGCTATAATGGACTTGAATCAAGAAACTAGTAGCCTGTTGATCTAATTTGAGCACCATCTCGGCCACCTTCATCAGGTTTAATGGTTGCTTCATGCCTTTTAAACTAACATATCTCCCTTGATGATGAAATTTCATAGTAAGATTTCCATAATCCCACTCAATTACCCTATGCTCCCAAAGCTATTGCATGCCTAGTATAGCACCATTTCTGGTAGTGGGAAGAACTAAGAAACCTGTTTGAAATGTCTCCCCTTATACATTCCAACTAACACCTTCACATTTAAGGGAGACATATATAACTTGGTCATTAGCCACTCTCACCTTATAATTCCTAGCCTAGGTTATCTTGAGTTCCAACTTCTTGATCCACCTTTCACTCAAGAAGTTATGTGTGCTGCCTGTGTTAATAAGTAAGCGAACCTTTTGTTTCTTTATATATCCTTCAAGCTGTATGGTGTAATCTCCTAATTCCCCATGAATTGCCTGCAGAGAAATTTGGATATCCTCTTTTTGTAAGGGTGGTGTTTCAGACTCTTCTACGATGTTTCCTCCTCAAGTTAGACTTCCACACCTCCTTCATTCATTTGCTCTTCTTCCACTAACAATTGAAAAAGTATAGACTTCTTGCAGAAATGATTAGGAAAATCCTTCTGGCCACAAAATTGTTATAGCCCTCTTGATCTCCTATCATCTATAATAGACATGCTCTTGGAAAATATGTTGGCCATATTATTTTGTTTATAAAGTGGTAGATAAATTGGTTTAATGGTAGAGTTTGATAATTGTGGGTCAAAGGTTTTTAGGTTGAAATTTGAAGCATCAGAGCTGCTATTGTTAGGTCTATTTTGGTTCTGGTTCTGGTTACTTTTGGAGGAAAAATTACGTGTGTAATGTTTCTAAAATCGGGGAAAATGGTTAGACTGTACATTTGTAAAAAGTTAGCGAAGTTCTTAATAGGGTGCATAGCTATTTGTGTTGGTGGTTTGTTTGGGGGTGGAAGTAATGTGACCTTGATAATTGAAATAAGAATTTCCAATAAGATCAATTAACATTCCTTCCTATAGCTTTGCAATTCTCATAGCCTTAAAGCCTTCTGAAAAATAATTCAATGTCATATCCCCATCAATACCAACCTTGATAATTAGTTCATCAAAAATAGCCTTATAATTTTCTAGGTTTCCTAACTATTTAAGATTCATGAGTTCTGCAATAGGGTCTTTGAAAATACCATCATCGAATCGACTAGTAATAAGTATGAAACCCTTTCAGTTAACATAACTCTTACCATTAGTAAGCATGAATTGGCGCTACCAGGCATAGGCTCTGCCCTCTATACTCATTAACAACCACTTTAATCGTTTTGCCTTTGCAATTTCCTCCAGTTGAAAATATTTCTCACACTTTCTCCTTTAGATTTAAAATTCATTGCCATCGTACGCTAGAAACTTCATCCTAGCCTCATCATTTAAGATAGTGGAATTAGACATAGTGTCTTTGCCAAATTCTTTCCGCTGTGAGCTATTCATTTCTTCCTTCAGGTGTTCAAAATTCCCCAGTGTCTTTTGGGTCATCTATGCTTTGATAGAGGCGAGAAGCTTTCTCGTCTTAAGGTCTTAATCATTTTGAAGCATTAAGTACTAAGTGTCATGGATTAAATGTATCAACAATTTAGCATACATCAAGTTTTGGTAACACGTTGTAATACAAAATAACTAAATCTAAAACTATAGCTAGTAATAAGTCAGGTAGCAAAAGTAACGGTTGTGCATGGTTGAGTCATGGGCATGACAACTTGAGTCACACCCATACAAGTGAGTCATATCCATGACAAATTGAATCATGATTATGCAACATTGAGTCATGATCATGACACTTTACGTCATGGTCGTGACTTGTATACTCATCCTCGAGACTTGAAAGTTATGGTCGTAAACGTGCACTGCATCGATTACACTTCCTGTTTTTGCATTTTTTTTGTCTCCTCTTTGCTCTAATCCTTCTTTTTCTTGTTCCATAAAGACAAATGAGTATAAATATCAAGAAGACGACTCAAAAATTGTACTTCCAAATTATACCTAAAATCAAATATGAACTAAAGTGAATGTCTTAAGGATTTTAAAGCATTAATCACTAAGTGTCATAGATTAAATGTATCAATAATTAAGAACATATCAAGTTACTCCATACTTAGCTTTTAACCATCCTCAAGAAAATCATCAAAATCAAAGTCATAACCTAAAACACTTACTCATTTTTCCATATTTCCTAAAAATAGATAGTCATAAGAAAAGAGGAATAACTTGCAAAACCATGATAAGAACTCAACATTGAATGCTTCTACTTATGATCAATTAACATTCATCACCTTTAGAAATTAAGCAATTTAGAGTTAAAGTTGGAAAAAATGTGTTTAAATAAAATAGATCCATAGCTACGCTCAAACACCATTCATGATCATGGCATTCCATAACTTTTCATATCATTTCATTTCTACATCACTAAGATTTACATACATAATCATGAATTAAAGGAATTTTCATGGTTGTAATGTGGGCAAGGGTAAAGGTGAGATGTATTTAGGTAATGTATTGTAAAAGCCATTAAGGCTAGTAAAATAAGAAAAACACTCGATATAACATCAAGTGCAAAAGCGAACATTCACTCACAATTGTGTACATCAACAATGATGAATGCAAAAACTATGTTTCATAGCTTAAATTCAAGCTCTCACACCACAAAATACATGAAGCATAATTAATTAGAAGGGATCACTCATTAAAAATTGATGATAAACAATACATTGAAATTATACTGAGTGATCCTTCCAAAACAACATCTACCTCACATACAACATACTCAAATCACTCATTCAATACAACTTTAGGAGGAAAAACTAATCATGAATAACTTTGCAAAACATATTCATTTCCTCCTTGATACTTTTATTTAAACATATTTTTCTTTCTTTTCTTTTTTCTTTTTTTCTCTTCTTTAAAACCTAAGAGAAGCTACATTAACAACGGAACTTCATTGATAAGACATAAATGACATCCCAACAATTATAACCAACCTACATATATGCCCACACTTTTACTATTGTGCATCACAGTCATCAACAATTAACAAATGTTCCACTAGCTTTAAGGCTTGGGTAGGACATCTGGTTAGGTTTAAGGCATGTAATGTGGTTAACATAAAAAGAAAAGATAATAAAGCTCAAGGGGCCTTAACAAAGGGAAAATGCCTATTAAAAGGTAGGTTATTTGGCTAATGTAACTTATAAAACAAAGAATGTCTATATCATTTCCATACTAATGCATGTGATAAAAATGTGGTCATGAATAGAAAATCAAGGCAAAGTCAGGATGTACATGTGATGAAGGTCACACATATAAACAAAAGACAATAAGACTGATATGAATGTATCAATTTATAAAGGCTCAAAATCACACTGACTTTTGTCTACCACTAGATGTTAGATCTCATTTTTAGGATTTTTATATTTTTATTTTATTTTAAATTATTTTATTAAATTATTAAGCATGAAAATAAATTAGAATTTGTGAATTAGAAAATTTTGGAATTTAATATGGTATATTACGAATTTTATATGGTGGTATGAATTAAAAAAAAGGAATTAGAAATAAAGTGGAGGAGTAGTAGGAAATTTCTTTTATAATGAAGGGCAAAATTGAAAAAACAAAAAGGTTGTCTTAAATTAATAAGACAAAGAAGAGAGGAGTCGTGTGTGTTAAGGAAGAAAAGAAGTAAAGAGAGTCGTGGAAAAACCTAGAAGGAGAGAAGGAGAAAGAAAGGGAAGAAGAAAGAAAGAAAGAAAGAAAAAAAAGGAGAAAAAAGGAGGAAAAGTTTAGGTGAGTTCTTCTTTGTCTATTCTTCTTGTTTTGATAGATTAAGGAAGTAGAAAAAGTAGGTTTTATGCGAAGAAAATGAAGATGAAGCAAGAAAGAAGGAGAACAAGAGGTTGATGTTTTCTTTAGATTTTTAGAAGCCTTAACTAGATCTTAGTTTTTCTAGTTAGATAAAATCAAGAATAGATTAAGCTTAAGCTTAAGCTTAAGCTTATTCATGGATAGCTAGGTTTAAGGAAAGCTTCATGCATGTGTGTTGATTAAATGAAATATATTTGTTCTTAGGGAACCAAGAATATCGACGTTAAGAGCAAGGAGAAGAGCAAGCTTGATTTTGGAAAATATCAAGTTAAATAGGTGGGTAATATGTTTATAGTTTTGTGATGATGAGCTAAAATTTATATGTATGTATGATGAATATGTTTGTTTTACTGATTGTGAATGTGGGAAAGATCTTCTGTGAATGTATAACATGTTGCTTTGTGAGAAATTCTGTTACTTTTGTGTGAAGAAAAAACAGAAAATTTAAAAAGCATGAAAGCATGAATATATTATGATATGAATGAGCATTGAAAAACCTATTATGTGGGCAAGAGAGGAATTCGTTTCGTTCGTCTCGTGCACGATGACCTATAGCCTTCTCCCGGCTACCCGCTTGTGGCTACAAGATCTTGAGAAATCGGACTCTTTTCATTTCACGGTGTAAACTTCGATTTTGCCATTTCGTTCCACGGAACTCTCGAGCCATTATGTTGTGCATTGCATTTTTGATATGTTAAGTTATGATGTCATTTGAGTGTTATGCTTTAATGATAAGTGTTCCTATATGAGCATTCATATATGTTTGTGTGAGGTTCATTATCACTGGCTATAAATATATTAGCCACTAAGCTTTTTGGATCACCCCATAAATTTTCTACTTCTCAGGTGAAGAATCAGCAGATCATTATTGAGCCTTGCAAAGTTTTGGCAATCTCCAAGAATTTCAGACTTTTGTAACTAAGTTAGTGTGAAGAATTTCTAGTGATCTTAGAAGCACATCAGCATAAACATTTTTGTATGTATTTTGTAACTATGACACTGATATGGCATTTTGATATAAAGTATGAATATGTGTATCAACTTTGTTGTTGCAAATTGACAGTGAAAGTTGACAGTGAAAGTGCAGAAATTTCTTTAATGTATGTATGTATGATATATATGCAGACTATTTTTCTTCTATTAAGTTGGCTGTGTTGGATGTTGGAAGATCTTTGGATGGACTTGTTTGAAGTAAATTGTGTATCAAAGGAGTTTTGGTATGCAGGGAATTGAATGTTGGTCCGGGTTGTTTGGAATTTGTATTGGAAATGTTTGTGATCAGATGAATGAAAAACAGAGAAGAGGATAAAAATGTGATCTGAAACTTTAAGGAATAAACTGCATTGATATAGGTAGATTTAGGCTAAGTGGTCTTCATAAAAGTTGTAGATTATTCTTTTAGCTTTCTAATGGTATAAAGATTGAAATTTTTGGACTTCAGACGCAAGAGTTATGGCCTTTATAAGATAGTAGTATTGGTGTGAAATTTTTGCAGAATTGGTGTACAATTTTGACTGAAATGGTAATCTTTACTTAAATGAACAAACTATTTCGATACAGGCTGAATTAGACAAAATTGTCTTCATGAAAGCTGTAGATCTTTTTCTTAGCTTTCCAACAATATATAGTTTGTAATTTTTCGACTTCTGGATTGAAAGTTATGTTGCTTAGAAGTAAGGATGTATAACTAGGAAGTCGCGAGCGTGACACAATACGATCGCGACAGTCCCAGAATTTCGCAAAGTCGCTCGTCGCGATCGCGACCTTCCCGAAATTTTTCAGAAAATTGCTAACGCAACGAAGTTGCGATCACGATAGTCCCATCATTTTTCAAAGTCACGATCGTAACACAGTATGATCGCGACTCCCATATTTTCGTCTCCCTCCCACGGGCGTGAGAGATAAAAGTCACGCCTGTGACTTTTGTCACTGGCGTGACTATGAGAGTCACATATGTGACTTTTCTCCTTAAAATTTGGTGATGTTGTCACCTACAACCAAATATAAAAGAAATCACTTTCGTTAAAATAAATTAATGTAGTAGCGATAAGCGGATATCATTCCCACGAGGAATTTTAGATC
>JAOQML010000008.1:38063780-38073960 GCA_027568935.1 Erythroxylum urbanii | reverse complement strand
TACATTCGAAAATCTAGGGTGAGACACAATTCAATCAATAAAATAGGAGGGAGACAAAATAGGAAAAAAAGTAATCTCTAGTCTTTAGATTCTTGAATTCCAATTTTTCTGCAGTTTGGTATTGTCTATTTTTTTGAGTTAGTCTTTTAATTTTAATTTAATTTTTCAAATTATTAACTTTTAAAATTTTCGTTTCTTAAACAAAGTTTTATCTAAATTAAGTAGTGTCTGAGTATCAATCCATGTGGGATCGATATCCTCTCTTTTAAGCTACAAGTCACCACCCATTCACTTGCGATTTTTTAGCGTAAAATAAATAGATAGGTTTTACCATCAACAATCTCAATATAACGATTAAGAATTATATTGAAGATTCTCGTAATAGTTTCATAATAAAACAATCTAATGAACGCATTAAGATCATTCTTATAAAAAATCCAAACAATAAACATAGGATAACATAATCAATTCCTAAGAGAGAAAGAACACCAAAGAAAATGAAAGATATGCTTAAGCATATTCTTTAGTGTCGATATCACCTCCGAACTAGTATTGGGAAGCTTAGCCCTCTATGGCCTCCATGGGTCTCCAAAATAGCAAGCTCTCTGTTGTTCCTGAAACCCATAACCTAAAATGATTAACACCCCTTTCTACCTTCACATATTCTATTTATACTAAAAATTAGGGTTTAAACAGACAGGTGGCAAAAGTCACGGTAGTGCATGGTTGAGTCATGGGCGTGCATATGAGTCATGGGCATGACAACTTGGGTCACACCTATGCAAGTGAGTCATACTTATGACAACTTGTGTCGTGGCTGTGCAACATTGAGTCATGCCCATGACAATTTGTGTCATGGTTGTTTCTTGCATACTCATGGTCGTGACCTGATAGTCATGGGCGGGAGCATGCACTGCACCAATTACAATTCCTATTTTTGCATTTTCTTGTCCCCTGTTTGCTCTAATCCTTCTTCTTCTTATTCCATAAAGACAATTGAGTGTGAATCTCAAGAAGACGACTCAAAGATTTTGCTTTCTACTCACTTTAGCTCCTTTGCTTCTGAATTATACCTAAAATCAAATATGAACTAAAGTGAATGTTTTAAGCATTTTGAAGCATTAATCGATAAGTATCATTTATTAAATGTATCAGCAATTAAGCACATATCAAGTTTCTTGAAAACCTCAGGTCTAGCTTCTTGTCATTCTCATCCGTACAGGTGTCTAATTATTTAGTCATCACCATGATGAAGCTAGTAGAAGGGGGTGGTTAAGCTCTGATACCAATGTTATACTCCGATGACAAATTCAATGGGAAAGGTGCGATAAGTAAGAATCAGAATGGAATTGATAAAAAATAGGTACTTCCCTAATAGGATAAGCCCAATGATTACAATTAGAATTAATCCATACCCTCTCGCACTCCTGCAACCCTACCTTACACTCGCAACTGATAACTGAATCATCCCCTCTACTCAAATCAGTAAACACGTGTCTTCCCTACTAACAGAATCTTAAATAACAACTAACATATGGGTAGATGATACGGTGCATTTTCCCTTTTGACCTATAATAATATCCATATTGTAACATATTTAAACCAAACATGAACAATGATTTATAAATTCTTATTATTTAAAATTATTTATTTATATTTGTTATAAATAGCTTGCTTAATAAATATGCATGATGTTAGTGTCAATTACAAATGTATTTATACTTACATTTTAATTTCTTTACTTTTGTTATTGTTTTGTCAAAGCCTAAGCAGTATGGTTAGTACAAGTACCAGCTTTTTTTTTCTTCAAAGTTGTGAACTTGGATGAAAATGTGATTATGTAAACTTGGATGGAAATTTTATTTTTACTGCTTTTTTTATTTGTGCAAGTTACAAATCATAATTTGTGTAAAGTCTCAAAGTTAGATTGAAATGTTTCCCTACTGAAAAATAATCTGTTGATTTTTGTACAACGTTTTGGATAATGAAAAATAGTTAATACTGCTGGCAGTCAGATTGGTATTTGGTACCCATCTGTGAGTTTAATATATTAACAATTTCATTTTTTATTTCATCTTTATTTAGATTAATGTATCAAAATTGCGTGGTGCATGTGTTAAAGGCGGCCTTAAGATTACATTTATTTTATAATGTAAAGACGAAGTTTAAGTTGTCCGGTTAAGTGATCGCCCAATAACCCTTTTCCCAAAAGAAAGGTGGCTGAGCTTGGAGCGGTGACAAGGCTATAGCATTACTAATTTGACGACTGTGCAGTAAAATGCAAGATTATTTTTTTATGTATATGGACTAAATCACACAAAATAAGAAGAAAGTGAAGTAATTTATGGGGTAGTCCATCGATTTCTTATTCATTTCATGTTGATTCAAAATGTACTTGAATTGTGCATCTCATCCCTTATCATCAAATACCATCTTTCACAACGCGGTAAAACTAATATGGAAAGAAATTCAGAATGCTTTTAGTGATTTTTCTCATTCATGTCTGATTATTCAGAATCACAGGGAACGAGAACAAAGAAAAGAAGGGAATATAACAACAAAGGGGTAACATTCGATGTTTCACCAATGCCTTTTTAGTTACCGGCTACAACTGAATCTCCTAGATGACACAATCTCATGAAATTCATACGTAAGAGCCTTGGTGACAGCAGTCAAGCTATTGTCTCGAACACTCAACCTTGTTTCTGGGGTGGCTATATGCACATAAAAATTTTAAGGATACCTTTGCCTAGGTCCTACTGAGAGATTTTATGCTAGGATCCAACAGGGGCCACACCTTTGGCTTTGGCTGCTGCAGTAGCCGCTGCCGCCGCTGCTGCTGCTGCAGCAGACGCAGCTGGATTGGGAGTTGAAGGTGGAACAGGGTTGGACTTTGAACTGCCCTGTGCTGCAACAACCTGTTGATGCTGTTGCTGCTGCTGCTGCTGTTGATAGTTGACCTGGGCAAGCAGAGTCTTAATCTGGCTGCCTGAAAGTGTTTCATGTTCAAGCAAAGCATTAGCAAGTGCATGAAGCTCCTTGCTGTGGGTTGTAAGGATGGTTTTTGCATTGTTATAAGCCCTTTCAAGGAAATGTTTCACTTCTTTTTCAATAAGAAGCCTAGTCTCTGTACTCATGCTTTTTCCATTATCATCATAGTTATGGGTAACAACCCCAACTTCTTTACTCATCCCATACTTGGTAACCATTGCTCTGGCAAGACTGGTAGCTTGTTGCAGATCGGAAGATGCCCCTGAGGTAACTTCACTTTCTCCAAAGATGAGCTCTTCTGCCACACGCCCCCCCATGCAAACATCAAGTCTAGCAAGCATTTGCTTGCGTGATATGCTTGTCTCATCCTTATCCGGCAATTGGGCAACCATGCCAAGAGACATACCTCTTGGGACTATTGTCGCCTTGTGAACTGGAAGAGCACCGTCTGTATGAATGGCCACCAGAGCATGCCCTCCTTCATGAAAAGCTGTTAGCTTTCTTGACTCATCAGATATTACAGCCGACTTACGTTCACTTCCCATCATGATCTTGTCCTTTGCATACTCCAAGTCAGTCATTGTCACTGCTTTAGCACCATCCATGGCCGCCTTGAGAGCAGCAATGTTGACTAGATTTGCAAGATCAGCACCAGAGAAGCCAGGTGTCCCTCTAGCTATAATCATCAAATCAACATCCTCTGCCTTCAAAACCTGAAATGCCAAAGTCAGTTGCAACACAAATTTTAGTTTTGTTACAGCAAATATAACCTTAAAACAGAGGTTTAGAGTTTGTCAAAGCAATAAGGCCTATCTACCCATTTGGCCACCAAAAAAGCTGGTCTTCCTTTATGTCTATTCCTTTAATAGAAAATGGGTACCTTTGACATGTGGGATTCCAAAATCTGTCTCCTCCCTTCTACATCTGGATTTGGAACAACAATGTGACGATCAAAGCGCCCCGGCCTCACGAGTGCCTTGTCCAGAGACTCGGGGAAATTTGTTGCTGCAATCACTATGATCCCTTCATTTTGCTTAAAGCCATCCAATTCAACAAGTAACTGATTCAAAGTCATTTTCATGTACTGCTGATCCTTAGGGTTACGGCGGCCCCCTATGGCATCTATCTCATCTATAAATATGATACACGGCGACCTCTTCTTTGCAGCAGAAAATAGATCTCTCACCCTCCTAGCTCCAACTCCAACAAACATCTCCTCAAACTCGCTGCCACTGCATGAGAAAAAAGGAACGCCAGCTTCTCCAGCAATAGCCCTAGCCAACATAGTCTTTCCAGTTCCAGGGGGCCCAACAAGTAAAACACCTTTGGGGAGCTTCCCACCAAGACGAGTAAATCGCTGTTATGAGGAAAAGTTGACAGTTATATTACAAAGGATATAATTAAACTACTAGAAAGTAGTAGGTGTGCAGATTGGATAAACAGTAATATTAAAAAGGATTACAAGGATTTACCTTTGGATCTCGGAGATAATGAACAATTTCTTCCAGCTCAGCTTTTGCCTCATCAACACCCTTAACATCACTAAATTTGGTGTTCGATTCCATGCTAGGTTGAACTTCCTCGTGAAAACCAAGTCCTGGCTTATATAAAATGACAAATCAAGCAATAAGTTTAATATCTAGTATGCACTAGCACCAACTAGTACAAGCAACTCAAGTGTCAAAATACAATGTACCTTTGCTAAGACCCCTATCTTCAATCAGTGCTCCTACACCAGATATCAAAAGAAAAGCAAGTGCAATGGTGCGAATTGTGCGCCACAGTTGTTCTTTAAAATGTCCTCCTTCTGTAGCCACCATATGAATAGGTGCACTAGCAGTTCCAAGAATTCCATCTTTTGTAGATTTTCCCACATTCCTTAAAGCTGAAAGTCCACCTACTATCTCTTCTTCCTTTGCTGAATTACTAATACCTACAAATTCAGAAACTTTAGGGAAAACTCAAACTGATTCACTCAAAAGCAAGAATCAAAATTATGCCCCACGAGGAAGAGGCAATGGAAAACTAACCTGTCTATTTTCGAAGGTCAAGATTAAGAGAGATTCAAATCAAAACCAATTTATACTCTTTAATCCTTAGGAGTGTGAATAATTCATTATTTCCTGGATAATATCCATGAATCATCAGTTATAACTGCATGAGTATGACCACCCAACCACGCCCTTGTGAGCAAAGACCATCTTGACACTAACATGTTGACTTGTCAAAATCAGTCTTAAAATAACCAAGAAGAAGGCTCGATCAAAATAAATAACTATATATATATATATAGGACAAGGAAATTCAGCCAACCTCTTTGCAATGTCTTGAGCAGCTCACTCTCATCCAGCCTGTCAACTCTCACTAGCGCCTTAACATATTCTGCAAGTGCTGAAGAATTAGAATGCAGGGATGGTTGATTTTCAAACATTCTTATCACTGCTTCAGGATCATTTCGATGGTAAAGCTCCTTCAAATGTGCAACTTCACTGGCTTCATCAACATCACGCACTTTGCGAGCTAAGTTACCAACATAGCTCGAATGAAACCTCCTTTCAGTATTAAAAAGATTATACCCTGCCAAATCATTAAAAACGGAAAAAAAATCTAAGTTCAGAGATATGCAAAAGAAACCTCCAGACTTCGGTATCTATGCCGTACCCATAATCATTAGATTAAAACACAGAAAAATAATCAGTCTTATTGTCAACTAAGTTAGGTTTCCCAACTTAAGATGCAAATGCCAATTGAGTGGTAAAAAAAGTTAATCCTATAAGATCAGCAACAGAAGGGATAGGAAGGAAAAATCAGTTGCGATTCATGATAAAAATGTCAACTGGTGGAAAAAATGAAATTAGTCCCGTAACATAACAACACAAATGGAAGAGGGGGGACGAGAAGTTCAGTAGCCACTGATAACATACCTGCACCATTTGTGAAACAATTAACTGGAAAGTATACGACTGTTACAAAGTATACAGAGAATTCCAATGTGCTTTTTATTAGTTGTGAAGGAATGAAGACTAAGAAGCAGTTGCCTTTCCAAGAATGATTTAAAGGAAAATTTGAAGAGAGTTAACAACGCAAAGAACTAGAGGCTGAAGGTTGCTTATCACAGATTTAGGACCATCATCTATCAAAGAATCAAAATATCAATGAAGCAAACACAAGAAGTTCAGTAGCCACTGATAACATACCTGCACCATTTGTGAAACAATTAACTGGAAAGTAAGTTCTGGCAAGAAAGTTCTTGTTTTGAAGCAAATCCAACTGATGCCTTGAAACCTGGAGCAAGGAAAACACATAATTTATGCGACAAAAAGAAAATAAAATACAATATCACTAATTGAATCATATAAATATAAATAGGGTGATTGCACAGCATGCATATGCAGACATGAATGTTCAAATGAGAATGAGTTGGAAAACATTTAGATATAGTATACTTTTAGCTTAGGAAACTGAAAGACTAGGAATCGATGTCATGAGGACAGGAATTATGCAGACAAGAAGACACTAAGATTTTAAAATACAAATTTTCTTCCTCAGTTATTCATGTGGGATGGATAAAGCAGATTCACATCTTGATAGAAACAAAGAGAACTACTAGTATCACACCAATTGATTTCTACATCTTTCTGTTATTATTTATTCTAAATTTTACATTAAGATCTGAATCCTTCTAACTTACAACAGTGTCATGAAGACATTTTCTTTAGTCACACAGATATGCAGCAAAAGGAGTATAAAATTCAACAATCATGATCATGATGAATTGATTTTACAAACTCTGACAAAGCTGGACAGCCTTAAGACTAGTACTCAAACGTGTTCTGTAGCTCACAGAATATAGTCGACTAACAACCTATATTAGCTGGGGAAGATGAAAAGAAGTAAGATGAAGGGGCTAACACTAACAAGCAGCAAGAATATCAAAGTAACCAGTAGCAACCATAATTCAAAGGCATGCTGAAGATTGAAGAAACCAACCAAAATTGTTAAGAAAACTTATATGAGACGTACGAATGAACATTAGGCCTAAAACACAAAACACAATTGATGATCTTTCCAAAACAACACGTGTCAAAGTATCTGATTTCATCGGGAAGATAGATCCACATCTGTTTATAGATTGGACAGCAATTATGGAGAACTATTTTGATTGGTAAATGTCAGAGGAATGAAAGGTCCAATTTGCAAAGATGAAAGCAACCATACAAACTAGCGTTTGTTCAAAAATAGTTAAGGATAGGCTATGAAAAACAGGCCAGTCAGCAATTATTGAATGGGAAAAGATGAAACAACAGTTAACAAGAAAAATAACAGCCTTCCCAATATCAAGATGACCTCCAAGATCAGCTTATATCACTTTAACAAGGAATTACGACTGTTACAAAGTATAAAGTAAAGTCTGATGTGCTTTATATTAGTTGTGAAGGAATGAAGACTAAGAAACAGTTACTCCTTGCAAGAATGATTTTAAAAAAATTTGAAGAGAGTTAACCATGCAAAGAACTAGAGGCTGAAGGTTGATTATCACAGTATTTAGGACCATCATCTATCAAAGAATCAAAATATCAATGAAATGATTCTAGCATAAAAGAAACTCCTAAAGTTTATAAGCCAACAACAATTAACCTTCCCACAGCACAAGGTAATCTATACGCCAAAGGAGAGAGAGCCACGGAAATAAGTGCTTTAAATGTTATTATGCATATGACTGCCCAGTAAATTTTTACATATGGAAAAAAAAAAACAAAAAGAAGAAAGAATATTCTGGTTATGAATTCCAGAGAAGTGTGAGGCTTTCTTGTCTACTTTTAAATTTTTTGGAGTGATTCCTAAACAAAGGATGTGATTCCTAGTTCCTTATGAAGTCTAGATATGATTTCAAGTAATATGAAGCTTGCAATCTTTATATAATCTATTTTGTCTTATTAGTTGGTATCAAGCCTAGATCTGCTATAGTTTATTTAAGGCTTACTTTTAGCCTAAGATCGCATTACTATTCCAATTTTCAATTGGTGTGGAACCTGCCCTCTAGTCATGCAGCATTAATTTCAAGTTATTAAAATTTGAAAAACCCAAACTTTTGCCTTAGTTCTTCATCGTCATAGAGCACTAGTCACCAGAAACCCATATTTTAGCCCCAAACATACGACTTGAATCACAGTCCACCAGACAAACACCAAATCCAATCTAACATCTTTAAAAGATATCAAGCCACAGAGAACCTCTCTCCTGACAAACAAATAAAAGAAAACTTTACTAATGGCAGCAGATAGTTGCAGAATATTGCAAATAAAAACAACCTTTTGAACTAAACCCAATACGGTTTTAGCCTCATACTAATGATTAAATTTCTTTTATCAGCAAAAGAATAAGAATCAATTACTTATCCAAAGCCCTAATTTCTCCCCCATAATGTTTTGACCTCTTACTGAAACTACTGAGCTTTCAAAAATACTCCTAAGACGAGTATTTTGTGATAATGAGAAGAAAGTCAAAACTGAATGCCGAGTGCTTTCAAGTTAAGAAACAAAATTCTGGAAAACGTAATTACAAGAAAACAATAAAGAAGCAAAAGCATGGAACCCAAAGAAATTGAACTTTAGGGTTTTATATATCCCCAAATAACCAATCTTTATATCGGGGAAACAAACTATACAAACAGAACGGAGACAAAGAAGGGAAAGAATCATAGTGACGTAACAGAAGGGAGGAGAATTGAGAAATCAGAAGGCCAAGAAAGGAGAAGAGTATGTACCTGTGTTATTAGACGCCTCCAAGCCATGGCCTGTTAAGTCTTTTAACTCTCGCTCGTTGTTGTCCTTATCTTTCTCTATCTATACAAATTATTCACTCCGAAGAATTCAGTGTGGTGTGCCGTCGAGGAGGTGTTTGGTTAACGAGGAAACGTAGGAAATGTGCGTGTGAGAGACGGACAAGTAGGCTAACAAGAAAGGAAAGGGTGGCGGACATGAAAGATTGGGGACGTCAGATTAATTCTACTAATAAAAAAAAATTATAAAGATACATATACTTCAAAATATTTAAATTTAATTAAATGTCTAAATTTAAATAACAAATAATGAAATGTTTAAATTTAAACAACAAATAATTCAAATAAGAATATTTTTATTAATAAATTTTTATATCTAGAAAAGTTACGTACATGATTCTTAATTATCAAATAAGTTTAATATATTTAAAATACAAATATATTAATATGTTTATTACAAGAATTTCGAAAACTATATTGAAAAAAGATATATTAAGAGAAAAGAAAAGAACAATAGAAACAACAGCCCATCCATCATCTTTGTTGTCTAGCACTTGCTCTTCTGTCTGGCTCAGCCATTACTCATAAAAGTATCTTTGCATTCTCTTTAGTATTCGATTTGTTCAATTTATTGGTTCTCTATTTTGTAAATTGCCCTTTCGACCCTTTCCGTTATAATTTGTTATAGTGTCAATTTGACATCTTCAGTCTCCTCTGCGGTTGTCTCTGCCTAAGGTGTTGCCTCCCATGGTTCACCTGCTGCATGTTGTTTATTCTCTCATGTTTCTCATATGCTTTCTCCAAATAGACACCATCTCCCTTTGGTCTCTCTCAAATCTCAATCCTAAGGTAAAATATATGCTTCGTCAACCTTTCTTACTAACCTCATCATTTATAGGTTGATGGTAGCTATAACATAATCCATTGTCAATCTTGAGAGCGTGAAAAATACTCAGTTATGTGCTAAGTTTAGAGGGCGAATTTTAGAATAACTAGTGAGATTACTCTTTTTGTGATTAAATATTACAATTTCGAGTCATAAAAATAACATTTTTATAAAATATAAAGGAAATGTTGGGTATAATTAATGTCACTTTTCTAATTCTCACAAAGCGGATAATTTTGTGTACTCGAGTTGTTGTGTTGTGTTGTATTGTTTTTTTTTTCTAAGGTGGTTAGCTATGATTCCCCGTATACAGGTTTTGTTTAGTAAATAACTTATCAGTCATTTTTTGGCAGATTGAAAGGTTTTAACTATTTAACCATATCAAACCGTTGATAATTATGTTTGATAATCAGTTGATTGGGTTGGCGGATTGATCCCAATTCACTAATTTTGAAAGCGTTATTATGAGAAGCGTTTTTTTTCTGATGGCTGAAAATTAAGGGGTTAAAAAACTATTATAT
>JAOQML010000008.1:38033062-38045364 GCA_027568935.1 Erythroxylum urbanii | reverse complement strand
TTTTAATTGTTAAGTGATGTGACACGCCACCCTCGCGGGACACGGATTCGGATATCACCATCGATATCGGGTTCGGGCCCAGCGGGAGTGGGGTGTTACAGGTTAGACCTCTTGAAGCTATGCATTTTGCGCTACGCATCTTGTCATTTTTGTTGGCCTCTTGTTGTGCATTTTCTTCATGCTTCACTGTCGTTCTTCTTTTGGTCTTTCTCTTGGCTGCTTCTTTGTATTCTTCTCTTGGACTAAATTTTCCAAATTTTCTTCTTGTCCAACAAACGTTATTTTGAAGAGCTTTTATTGTCTTCTTCTTTCTCTAATTCTCTTCTTCTTACTCCATAAAGATAAGTGAAAATTAATCTTCAGAAAACGGCCCAAATGTAGTGCTTCCAACTCACTTTAATTTCTTAACTTCCAAATTGTACCTAAAATCATATATGAATTAAAGTGAGTATTTTAAGCATTTTCGTATCTTTAATCGTTAAGCATAAATGATTAACTGTATCAACAATTAAACACATATCAATTTCCTCCAAATGTAGCTTTTGGCCGTCCTCAGGCAAAGCATCAACTTTAAGCTCAAAGACCTAAAAACATTGACTCATTTTCCATATGTTCCAAGAATATATAATCACAAGCAAAGATGAGTGACTTTAAAAAATCATAGCAAGATGCTAACATTCCAAGATTTTACTTAGTATCAATCAACATTCAATATCTTTAAAAACTGAGCAATCTAATAGTAGACTCATAAAATGTATTTAACTAAATATATCCATAGGTACACTCAACACCATTCATGATAATGACAATCCATAATATCCATAAGTACACTCAACACCATTTATGATAATGACAATCCATAACTTTGCATATAATTTCATTTCTCCACCACTAAAATTTACATGCAAAATCATGAATCAAAGGACTTTTCAAGGTTGTAATGTGGGTAAAGGTAAGGTGAGATGTATTTGGGTCAAGTAGCATGAAAGTCATCAAAGCTAGTGAAACAAAGCAACACTTAACAAAAACTGGGTACCGTCAGCTATGACAAATGCAACATTTATATTTCACAACCTCATTCAGCTCTAACACACAAACCATATGAAGCATATACCAATCCAAAGGAATCACTCATACAATTTATGCCAACAATATATTGAAATCACAAGAGTGAACCTTCCAAGCCAACATCTACCTCATATTCAACATACTCAAATAATACATTCATTACAACTCTAAGATGATGCATTAATCATGAATAATTTTCCAAACTAATATGCACTTCCTCCTTGATAAAATTTATTTAAACAAAAATTTTTTCATTCTTTTTCATTTTCTTTCTTTCTTTCTTTTTCATTTTCTTTTCTTTTCTTGTGCTTTTCTCCTTGCTCTTTTCTTTCTTTCTTTTCCTTTCTTTTTTTTACATCAAAAGAAACTAAATTAACATGGGAACTTCAATGATAAGACATAACAAAACATCCTAACATTAACCAAGCCACACATATGTACACCCCCACACTTACACTTTTTTACATCCACAAACTTACCAATCACAAATATTCCACTAGCTTTATAGCTTGGGTAAGACGTTTGGTTAAGTATAAAACATGAACTAGGATTGATATAAAAAGAAAGGTATAAAGCTCAAAGGGGCTTATCAAAAAGGAAAATCATATAATGGGTAGGCTATTTCGCTAATGTAGTTCGGAAAAGCAAAGAACATCTAATCATATCCATTTTAATGCATATGATAAAAATGTGGTCTCGAATAAAAATTCAAGGCAAAATCAATATGTACATGTCATGAAGGTCACACATTATCAAAAGACAATGAGACTGATATGAATAATAATGCCCAAAATCTCACCAGCTTTGTCTACCACTAGTCACTACTCTTCTAAAGATAATGCAAATCGATCAATCACAAGAGTTAAAATACGTGCTAAAGTTGCCATGAAATTCTCTAGTCAACTCATTCTCTAATCATGACTATATAGTCCTGGAAATAACAAAAAAATGAAAAATTGTTTGTTTGTTTTATTCTTTCTCTAATTTTGATTGAAAACTTAAAACAAGCAAGAAAGAAGCTAACATATAAACACACATACATAAAAAGTAATGTGGAAATGTAAAGAAAAGAAATTTACTTCCTTTGGGTTGCTTCCAAAAAAGCACTTTTATTTAGGGTCACTGGCTCGACTCTATGTTTCCTCCTCACATGATAAAATTGTGATCTTCAGGTGTCACATGTGGCTCCTCCATGTGAGGTTCTTCAGGATAAGGTCTCGGTTGATAATTGTTCACCTCTAGTGTCTTCGATATCTTCAAATTCTTTATCTCTACTAGGTCCTCACTCTGTTGAAATAATTCGAATGACTCTTCGCCTTTTTCTTCTTCGTTTAATTCTTCTAAGCTGTTAGATATAGGTGAAGGGTTAGTCTCGAATATAATTATGGACTCAGTGCTTACATATGAGCTAAAAGATATGTCTTTTTCTACCTTGATCTCCTCCTCAACTTCTTTTACACAAGCAACTCCTTGAGTAATGATCTCAAAGTTCTTAAGCTCCTCATCACTCTATAAAGTTTCCACACAAACGTCCATTGGGTACACCTCAGGTTAATACGAATGCTCCTCTTTATTTTACAATTCCAGATGATTGACATCTCCTTATTGAGGCAATGAATCTTGCTAGAATTGAAGAGCACCTTGTCGAATTTGCTATACACCTTGTTGAAATAACTGTTGCATATTCTGTTGGAGTTGTTGCATATCCTGTTGAATTTGAAGATTGTTAGCAACCATAATATTAAGCATTTCTTCTAAAGATGTACCTGAATCATTTTGGCTCTCTGAATCTTGGCAACTAAACCAAGATTGTCTTTCATCCTGCTAGAATTATGGGACATCCTGTTGGGTCTGCTATATACTCTCTTGAAGTTGTTGCATACCCTGCTGAAATTGAAGATTGTTAGCATTAAAGGTCTTGATATAGTAGTCCAAAGATATACCTGAATCATGATGAGAAACTTCTGGTCTATACGAGAATTGTTGTGCATCCTATAAACTATCGTGTAAGTAACTTGTTGATTATCTAGTTCATAACTAAAGTTAGGTTAATCAGTTCAACATTGGCTATAGGATTGAGAGGAAGAGTTAAAGAAAAAATTACTTCCATCCATGAATTTTTTTAATAAATCACAAATACGAAACGAAATAAAGAAAGGATCACGAAATAACTGAAAAGAAAGTAATTATGAACAAATATATACAAAACACCAATTAAATCATAAACAAAAACTAAAACACCGCACTCCTCGACAACGTCTCCAAAATTGACAGCGCGTCATAACTCTAGTCAAAATAAAATAACTACACTATTACTATAGCAGTGGTGAGTCTAGGTCGATCCCATAGAGAGTGTGTATAAAGTTATTGAATGAAATTAATCGGTGTTTAGGTTTAGGGGGTTTGGATTTTTGAAATAAGAAAATAAAAAATAAAAGGAAACTAGACTAATAAAAAAATTAAAGAAAACATGCAAAAATTGATAAAAGTGGGGAATTCGGTAGGGACTCGGTTCTTTGGTTCAATCTCGACCTACACTTTAATTAAGCATATTTCGTTGATTTGTTGTTTTCTAATCTCTCCTACAAACTATTAATCATAGGTTAATAATTAACCTAAGTTTTCCCTTAAGTTTTGTTTAATCAAGATACAACCATTAATTAAACCTAAACACTGAATAACCTACGATATAATCTTTAGATTTGATTAGGACATAGCATTACGAATTAGGAAAACCAATTAATCAAGGTAATAACCACATACAATGTGTCATTTAACCTAGGTCATGTTATCCCTAATGATTACGAATCATTAGTTGCTAAACATGAATTTTAACATAACAATTACGGATCACATTGAAATTCTAGAAATGAGATTGCAAATAAACAATTCAATGAATGCATTAAAATCATCTTTTCACAATCCCAATTCAATAAACACAAGATAACATAATCAATCCTTAATGAGAGAAAGAAACATTAAAAAGAAAGAAATACACTTATCCCAGATCATCGGTGTCGATGTCACCTCCGAACCAGCGTTGGGACGTCTAACCCTCTACGAGTCTCTCCTGAAAAAATGCTTCAGGCCCCATTAATATCCCTACCAAAGACCCCCTTATCTTTCTTCACTATTCTATCGCAAGCCTCCTATTCTCTTCTCCTATTTATTGATTTGATAAATAAACTCTTTCAGTCACGCCTCCTATTCACTCTTCTTTTACCGTAAGCTCTCTCTTCTCTCGCCCTTATTTTTGCCACCTCTATTGTTTGTCTGATGTGACGAATTAATATCAATGGACCACCCTACTATTCATGCCACTTAAAAGCCCCTTCTATGCATTTTGAGCAAAATGCCACCTATGTCTGCATGAAACACAAACCATATTGGAGCTATACATTTTGTACTATGCATCTTGTCATTTTTGTTGACTTCTTGCTGTGCGTTTTCTTCATGCTTCACTGTCATTTTACTTTTGGTCTTTCTCTTGGCTACTTTTTTATGTTATTCTTTTGTACTAAATTTTCTAGAATTTTCTTCTAGTCCAACAAATGTTATTTTGAAGAGCTTTTATTGTCTTCTTCTTGCTCTAATTCTCTTCTTCTTACACCATAAAGATAAGGGAGAATTAATCTTCGAAAAATGACCCAAATGTAGTGCTTTCGACTCACTTTAATTTCTTTGCTTCCAAATTGTATCTAAAATCATATATAAATTAAAGTGAGTATCTTAAGCATTTTCGTATCGTTAATTGCTAAGTCTAAATGATTAAATGTATCAATAATTAAACATATATCAGCCACGTGTCACTTATTTCTACTGCCATGTGTCAACTTGTCTTGCCACTTGATATTTTTCTTAGTCCAAATGTACATATTAATTTATCAATCTCCCAATTGTATCAATTAATTCCTATTTACTAGTTGTTATCCATCAAACCAAAATTTAAGACATAAACAATACACAATAATCATTTTAAATATTTCATACCCTAAAATATGTCAATTGAGTGCATATACTAACCTTGCAATGTGTACGAAATCATAATTCATATGTGTATGCTAATGGTATACATGTGAATGAAATGCATTTCATAAATTCTCAATAATAAAACTCATGTGACTCAATAGCCTAAGACTCAAACCCTCAAAAATGTTTTAGAAACCGGCTATTACAAATAGATTTTAATTAATCAACCTAGGATTAGTTAATGATATTCTTAAGAAAGAAATTAGCATAATTGAGGAATTTTCGTAGTTTGATGAACCCTATATTTAAGTGATGTGTGAAGTTTTAATTGAATGAGAAGTTTTAGGGGGATTTGAAATCTAGGTACCGTTATCTTTAGTAATTGTTTATGAGTTTAATCTTCATTCTAGTTAATCAATTGTGTTGATTTATTTTAGTTTATTATTTTAATTTTAAATTTAATCAATCTCTATTACCATAATTTGTTAGACTAGATAACAAAAAAATTGATTATTACTAGTAATTCTAGTCATTATTGGATCGATTTATGCTCACCAATGCTAACTACAACAATACCATACACTTACGATAAAATAACTTGATTAATAGGAAGCCAATACTTTGCAAATAAAATAATGGTGACTTTTTGATTATTAAATTCACATCGGTTTTTGTTATTATCTTTAAATTGTTTTTGTTTATGGCTCCATTTAGACTACATATTAAAAGAGAGTAAAGACTAGCAAAATTTTTGTTTATTATATTAAACTAATTAAAATGGAATACTTTGACCTTATGAAAATTAATAGCTTAATGATGTATATATGACATTTGTGTCATTTACTAAATGGGCATCATATTACTAACAACTATGGGCCCTTGGATCCACTCACTAATCTCGTCCAAACCTACCCATTGGGCTTATTACTTACCCCAAATGATATTTTAACCTAATTGATGATTTCTTAATGCATTGTTATTCTAGCCAAACGTTAATTAAGGTATTGTGTGGTGGGGTGTTGTAGAGGTTAAAGAATTGGATTTATAAAATCTTAGATTTCTTTTCGATTGTATTGATTTTTGTGTTGCAACAATCTATTGAGAAACCATAACTTCCAATCATTTTTCTTATTATATTATTCATACATGTTTCAAAACCATGGAATTTCATTTTAGTTTATTGAGGAATATTGGTTATCAAACTAATGATATTGTGTATGGCCTCAAACCAAACATCTGCTTTATAAAGAAAGTATTTCATCTTATAAAATAAAATATGGAGATACTTAAACATATAAGTAGGTGCTAGTAAAGAAACGATTATTTAATTGACTCGATAACCCTTAATTCCATTTCTCTAAATCATTGAAGTATTTAGTACCTATAGGAATTGGAATAAGAACACATTACATTTGACAATTGCTATCCATAATTTAACAACATTAACAATTTGTCTTAAAGCAACTAATACAACTCAGGAATTTAATATTTACAATAGCACTAATTATTAAACAATAGTTACTAGTAGTCTTCTAGAATTCTTTAAAATTTCAATGAATCCTACTAGGAATTGATTATATTAGCGCTTTAGACGAATCGGTAAAGTATATCCGATACTAACTCCATAACATCCTTTCGTAGTCTATAACAATTATGACCTTTACATAATTCCCTTCTCCCATGCTCCTTTTAAAAAGTTGCCACCACATACCTATTTTGACCTTTGGTATGTTTTGTACTGAGGCATGGTATTCCTTCCATTTACTTATTATATTCCCTTTAATGTATGTGGGAGTTACTTATTTGTAATGAATGATGATAGGTTTTATACATATTTATAGTACTAGATAAATAGATTTCTAGTATAGTTTGTACTAATTTAAGACACAATTTGTACTTAAAGATGTATTCCTATACTTCACTGAAGTTCTTACTTACTTTAAATACTTCATTGTAATTTTTGTACATAGCATACTAAGCCTCGGTATATTTTTAATGAGATAGTTTTTCATCTAGTCACTCATTATATTCCCTTTTAAACTTATAAGAATTACTTATCTTAAACGAGTGATGGTAATTTTTCTATATAAGCTTGTTATTAGATAAATATATTACTAGCATAGTTTGTAATGGGTTAGGACATGGTTTGTACATAGAGATTGTATTCCTATTTTCACGAAAATTGTTACTTGTTTTAAATGTGTCGTAGTAATTTTTATATATAGTTATGGTGTTGGATTTAGTTAATCTTGGTATATTTTGGTATTAAGGCATAGTATTGCTTCCTCTCACTTATTAAATATATAGGTATTGCTTATCTATAATGAATGATGGAATTTCTTGTACATATTTGTGGTATTAGATGCAGAGATTACTAGTATAGTTTGTACTACATTAAGATGTGGTTTGTGCTCATCAATGGTATTCTCATTTTTCACTTAAACCGACATGAATTTTAAATGTGACTTAGTAATTTTTGTACATAAGTACGGTATTTAATGTAATGAGTCCTGATATAGTTTGTATTGTCATGATATTCTTTTCCATCAATCATTATACTCCTATTTAAATGTGTAGAGGTTACTTTTCCGTAATGAATGATGATAGTTTTTATACATTGCTAAAATGATTCAACACTTCAATAAGGATAATCTTCTTTCTTATTCCTTTTTTCTCAACTTTTCTTTTCTCTTAAGGAAACAATAAATCGATATTTAAAAAATAATTTATGGATAACTGAGTAACATGCTTACTTATTAGATAGCAGATACATAATAACTTATAACAAATAACTATTTTAAAATACATAAACAAAATTTTTAAATTTATATTGTAGGCATCTTCAATCTTCAATAAATAGATGAATGTCTCCTATTAAGTTCGAGGGAAGAAAAGAAAAATTGTAAGAGCAGAGATCACAAGTTATTTTTGCGTTAAAGAACATATTTTTAATTGAAAGATAAACCTTTTAAAACTTGAACAAATCAGTTCAAAAGACTATTTTTAATGATGTGATATGTCTACTGAATACTACGCGGATATTCATTTATTAGCTAAAATCTTAAGATATTCATCATTTAATAAAAATTTTAAAAGTTAAGCACGGAATTCAAAAAAAAAAACTCAAAAGGTTGACCACTTTATTATCCCTTTATATATCTACCTTAACTTAAAAGTTACAGTGCTGCATGTGTAGGAAATTTGATAGACCTTCAAAAAAAAAACAAAATTCATATAACTTTGAGAAAAGTAGATAAAAGTAACAACTAAATTGCGTCAATTGAATCACAAGCCGCTTTGCACCGTTAACAATCATGCCGAAGACCTAAGGGCTAACATCAGTGTCATGACCCCGTTGTCCGTCTATCAATTGTTAATTCAAAATCATGGTTTATCTTCTGAAGCCCCACCATGTGTCTTTAAAATAAGATCTGGTCCCCTTCATAGTTCTAATGAACTGTTTGGTGCTTGCCTGATGTTTCCTCATCCTCTAAACAATATAAAGCTACTCTCAATTCGTATCTATTTTTGGTACCTCAACAACAAATTTTAGCATTGACTGGAGTTTCTGATTATTTTATTGCAAAGATTAAAAGATTCCAAATGACATAATAAAATCTAAAGGCCAAAACTGGGAAAAAAAAAAGGTCAAAGCCAGAGGAAAGAAGTCACGAGCGTATGAGTTCACATGCAGCCTAAGAATGCAGTAGAATTATTTCCCTGTGGAAGATTTTGAGACATTTCTTCCTAATTACAATTGCATAAGACGTTGCTGAGACTCTTATCATTAATGTAATGTCTAGCCTTGCCATGATGCTTGATCATGATCCATTTGTTGGCCATTACCTAACGGAGAATTTATGTGAATAATATTGACAAAATCTTTGTGAGGAAATGCTTTAAGACCCAAGAAGTCTCTTGTCAAGCTATCGTTGCCACCTCCATGTTGACTGCCAGTAGCAGGAACAACAGCCCTAGGTTCATTATCGCCTATGCCAAACTGAGACTCTGCTGACTTTGAGAGATTAACCTCAAAAAGTGACCCAGTAAACCCACTTGCGGTAGCAGACATATCATGAGAGCTCATCATTCCCTGGACAAGAGAATTAGAGCCTGTTCCAGATCCTACATTAGCTATCTGATTCATGATACCAGCAGAGGACAACGTAGCTTTATTGTCAAAAGACGCCAACCCATGGGCAAGCCCACTACTTCCTATCTCTTCACGTGAAGGCAAGCCGAAACCACAACCTGCAAGTGTGGACGAAGAACCCGATAATGTGGAGCTGAGCCCAGTGTCAGTCATGTGATGAGCTTGGTGGGGCTTAGGTGATGGAGAAGACTTGCTCATGACCATGCCCATCCGTGCAGCTTTCTGTAGCAGTGCAGTTGCAGACATATGAACTGAAGAAGAAGGGAAAGGTTTCTGGTATGAAGTACGTAGATGACTAGGGCTCGGGCTAGGATTTTCAGGTTGTAAAAGTGACTTGTCTAGCCTATTAGTAAAGAGCTGAGATGAGGAGATCTTGATTTGTGGTGTAACAGGACCAGCTTCCAATACATTTGTAGAGGTTAACCATTGTGGGATACCATCCGGTCCAGGATTAAAAAGATGGTGACTTTCTTGTTCACTTTTAACAGATAGGGCATGCAAGTTAATTATATGAGAAGTTGAGGAACCATATTGTTGCTTATAGGAAGAGAGAAGAGGGTTTGCTTTGATTGCTCTGCCACTGTCTTCTGCTAAGGCATCGCAGAATGCCCTGTGAGTGATGAAACTATCCCTCCTGAAACCATAAAGACAAACACATACGAGCAAAACTGTATACCCATCAAAATGCTGTATACCCTCTGTACAACTTTCTCTCTTCTGTCAACTTTTTGTTTTTATTTTCTTTCTTTTCTTGTTCTTTCCATGGGGACAAAACCACAGTAGCTTTAAGCGTTAAAAAATTTTGCACCTTTTAAAGAGAATTTTACAGCTTAAAAGAGTTACTTTCTCTGTCTGAACTTCACGAGGTTATGGCGACGTACCTTTATAAAATTATGTGAAACACAGGTTATTAATTATGTTTGAATTTACAGGAGCAGACGAGTAGCGCGTTGTAGATTGTTAGAGCTACTAAAATAAACCTTGGAACTAAAAGGATAACAATAAGTCTAAACTACTTCACTCCTGGAATGAGACTGGAATCTTTTGTTGTTGTTCGTACTTACCTAGAGAAAACGGTTCCACAATCACATCTATACTCTCTGGTGCCACAAATCTTGGAGTGAGCTTTCCAGTCAGATTGAACAGCATAACGCTTTGAACACTTCTCACATTTCCACTTCTTCTCACCGTGCTTTCTGGAAAAGTGCTTTTTGATCCCTGTAAGATCTCCGAGAGCTCTTGATGGATCGTGATGGGCACACGTAACTTCTGGGCACACGTATACTTTCCTTCTCACCTCTTTGTTTGTTCTTTGCTTCAACTTCCATGGCAGGTTATGCCCTCTTCTATGAAGTTGAAGGTTTTGATCTCTTTGAAACCCTTTGTGGCAGATCTCACAGATGAATCTATTTGTCGCCAGTAGAGATTTAGGAGACAAAGCTATAACGTCTGCATCTGGATCTGATTGAGTCCCAATAATAATATAATTAAGGTTATACTTATACATGAAACTACTCAAAAAGTCCACTGAACATGGCTTTGCTTTTGCACCTGGATTTCCGGGAAGACTTCTCTTCTTCTTTTGTACTGTTGGGGCTTGATTTGATGAAGCAAAGGAGGGTTGTTGGTAAATGGTGGCAGTTTCGAACCTGTCACCGGCTGAAGAAGCACTTAGTTCTCCAGATGCAGAAGTCAAATTGGACATATTCTCTTCCATTATCAACTCTTTCATCATCTTTCCCTACATTAAATTTCAGGCTTTGTTCATCAACGATGACACAAATTACAAAATGCATTCATGAGGCCCAGCTCATTAACTTGTTATACCTGTACCACTGGGGTACAAATTGCTCTGGGATCAGTGAATAAACCCTGATTTAGTAAGGTTAGTAAAGGTGGAAAGTGATGAAGGAAGCTAAAGTTTAGGTTCTCCTGAAAGTAGGTAAGTATTTCCTTGGCCAAGTCAGCTCCACGATACAACTTGCTTTCCGTCGGACTTTATAACCTTGAGAATTGAGAAGTATTCATAAGAATGAAGAACAATCAAAAGAAAAACAAGAAGGTAAATCCAGCTATGGGTGGAATAGCGCCAAACCTCAAAATCAACCACTCTCCTTTAACCTTGAACACCGCTGCTTAGAAAGTTGATCACACCCGGGAAAAGATTCAACAAAAGCTAGCAAACTACATGAATATATAACAACTAAACTTGATCTAACCCCAGGTCAATTATTATATGAATAGGTATAGACATGAGAAGAGAAAAAAGGAAGAGAGATAGTAAACAGATGTGAACGAGAGATGATTCCTTTCAAGTCCTTTAGCCATCAAAAACCAAAGCCCGAGCCAAAAGGCTTATTCTGACGTGCATTTTCTTGTCTTTTTCTTTGTTCTCTTCCCAATCCTACAAAACATAATTATCTTCATAATTGCTAGCATAATTATAATACAAATTTCCCCGTATTATAAAGTTAGAAAGTTTAAACCTTTTTGTTTAGCCTCACCAACTTTCCCTTCCCTCGAAAAGTAGCAGATTTAGTGAAAATGAGAGGAGAAAAGTAATAATGAACACTCGAAATGGTAAAAAAAAGAAAAAGAAAGAAAGAAATGATAGGAAGTTTGATTACAGACTTTTAACGAGGATGGGTAAAAGAGTTAAAAAGCAAAACCACTTTCCTCCCGGTGCACTGAACATGATTGGTTCAGTGATTGAATTCTAGCATACATGCTGATGGGAAGTAATTAATCTATATATTTCTTCTTTCAGGTACTCTCATGAATTAGTTCCTGCCAATTCTCTGATGTGTAGTATTGTATAAGAAACAATCTGTAGTTTAAAAACACTAAACTTGTCAGGTCAGGTCATGGATAGATTTTATTTTACTTGAAAAGGCGCTTTGATGCCCAACCTATCATGAATTGCAATTTCCAGAGAGAGAGAGAGAGGGGGGTTCTGTTTGTGGGGATGGCTTGACTTCATAAAATTGGGCATTTAGCATTAACGATATAAAGTCCGTTTTGGAACATACACATCATAATTACCAACCATGCAGCTTCATCAATCTGTAGACATCAAAAAGAAATATTATAATCCATTACCTCATGGTGATAT
>JAOQML010000008.1:37997666-38011033 GCA_027568935.1 Erythroxylum urbanii | reverse complement strand
GGAGTTCTTTTATGAGGACTAAGGGGAGGGGTAGCCAACTGCAGTCCCAAGTCAGGGTCTATGCTATGACCCGACAGGAGGCTTAAGACTCACTAGATGTTGTGGTAGGTGCACTTCTTATTTATGACTTTGAGGCATTTACATTGCTAGATCTAAGATCCACGCACTCCTTTATCGCACCACATCTGGCATGTGTCAAGCCACGATCGTGCACTTTAGGCCACGATCATGATAGAAAGGTTTAGACGTTGGCCACGATCGTGATAGGCAAGGCCACGATCGTGACGTATATCGGACTAATACAGAAACTCAAGTTTTGCGTGATTTTTTTGACTGTATCATTCCCAATTTAAACCTAGGGCTTCCAATATATAAAAAGAACATTACAAGATAGAAACAACAGCCGAGGAGAGTTTGAAAAGAAAGCATCCACGTTAGCCACATTCCAAAATAAATCTAGAGAGTTATCGACAGATTGAGGAAGGAGAGAAAGGAAGAGAGTCAAGGAGACGAAGCTTGACAGTCGTGCCTCCACGAATCCATTCTGACAGTATTTCTATTTTTATTTCAATTTTATGGATGTATGAAATTGGGATGATTATTGAAATTAACTGTTGTTGAGTGTTGATTTATGTGTAAACTAACCTTTAGGTTTTTGGTCCTTGAGATTAATAAGGTTTGGTTGATTGTGGTTTTATTGATTTAATTGTGATTCAATATCTGTTCGAAATAATTCGGTAATAAACTGAGAGGGTGAGATGAGTGAAAACAATCAAATTAGGCTAATGAGAGTTAGGTAATCTGATAGGTAAAGATTGAATCAAACTGGTAGAATCATGTAACGAGAGATCGAGCATAAGTTCCCGGTAGGTTATTAGATAATTTTAGAACTAATTTAGGTTTTAGGTCAATTGTGAATCGAGAGATCACAATTTCATAATTTAAATTAGGGATTATCAATTAGGGTTAAGGATTACAACTCGAGAGAGAGCAATCTACCCTATGACTAGCTGGACCCATTAATTCGATAATTGCATAATCAGTTAGACTTTCGTTAATTTCGGATTTAAAATCCCCTTTCTCTTGCTTGGTAATTTCTAGATTGATTTTTGGATTGGTTTGTGTGACTTATTATCTTATTTAGATTTCTGCAACTCAAAACTTAAAATTAATTATTTGATTGGTTTATTTTCTGCATTAGTTTATTTATTTTGAATTATTGTAGTTTAGTACGACCTTAGATTTTGGGACTAGTTTAACCCTCCTCATAGGATCGATACCTTAGGTACTACGCGAACGACCCGTGCACTTGCAGAATTTACCAAGGTTAATAAATATTAAAACTTAGCATGTATAACCTTGTAAACAAGTTTTTTGAGCTGTTAACGGGGAGGCGATTAGTTTAGTTCTTTAGTCTAAGGTCTTTTGTTTTCTAAAAAAACGTTTGGGGCAGAAAGTAGAAATACGTCAAGACTTCTTAGAGTGAGAATGAGATATTTGAAGAGTTGAATGACAAGAAGAGATTAAAAGAACGATCATGGAGGATGTTTATTATAGGGAGCAAATGACTCTTACAAATTTCAATGAGCCCCAATTTAGTTGGGGAAATCATCATCCTTATATGAACCCATACATTTCAAGGTGGCAGAACTACCTAAATTTCTATTGGTCCGATAATGCAAGTACTCATATGGGGCATCAAGACCTATTTGAATTCGAATAAGATGAATCCAATTTATGGGATTCCAAGTTGGAAAAAATCATGGATAAGCTCACAGACATGGAAGAGAACCATAAGAGATTGGAAAAGAAGTTTGAGCAAGTAACCGAAGATCATGCCTCTTCTATTCACAATCTAGAGGTTCGAATAGGCCAACTTTCCAAGGAATTTTGTAAGCAAAGTGTGGAAAACCATTTGCGAAGCATGAAAGTAAATTCAATAGAGCCATGTCAGGTTATCACATTTAAGAATGGGGTAAAGCTAGAAGAACCAGTGAGAAATCAAGCTAAACCTGACCTTAGAGAAGATCAAGAAATCAAAAAAGAGGATGAAGAAAATAATGTTAACGAACCCTATTATTCACCAGTTCTTGATATACCATATATGATCATCGAAAAATCTTGGGGAGATGTTCAAGAAAAGAACTCTATTTTTTGGAATGATGATGATCAAATGACATTCAACATGAATGATATAATTAAGACACGAAAGGTTAGTAACTCATTCAGGATAGTTGATGGGTTTGAATCTTCTGAAGAATAAACGGACGAAGAATGGATGACAATAGACATCGAGCTTGAAGAAAGTATGGAAGTCTCTATTCATGAAGTGTAAGAAGTAGAGGAGATGAAGGTGATTACCAAAGAAAGAGAGGAACTCACCTTCTTATAGGACAAACTATTGGATTCGATGGAAGATTCGGGGAGTTTTGTTATTCCCTATTTTATTGACGGTTTGTTAAAAAAAGAACATTACTGAGCTTAATTGGTTTTCTCAAATTTATTAATATTGTCTATCTAATCATTTTGCAATTTGTAGATTATTCATAGGCTACAAAACCCATGTTAAACGAGAAAGGTGGAAGCAAGGCACTCATAATTGATCCTGACTAAGTTTTAAAGGATGAAGGTCAAGCTAATGACCATAAATTAGTACGTTTAGTAGTTAGATTTAAATTGTTATGTAGTTAGGTTTGTTTTAAATTCTTAAATAAGTTTTGAATGAATTGGAATGATTTGGATTGCTAATTTTTTTATTCTCTTAAATCACTTACAAGATAGGGAAACACTCTCAATATCAAGTAGATTTGATCTCAACACTATCGCCATCACCACCTCTATCGTTGTAAACAGTTTCGTGTTCTAACCCTTTTCTTTTAATTTTTGTTAGTATTTTATTCTTTTTTTTCTGTTTATTGTGTTTTATTTCCTCCTGGTGTGTTTGTATACCCTTCTCACACTGAGGACAATGTATTGTTCAAGTGTAGGGAGGGTTGTGTGTTTTTACCTTAAGTGTGAATTTTGCATATTATATGATAGTTTGTTAGGTTGCATTTTGTGAAATGTTTGAATGTACCAATTGTTTAGATGAAGTGAAATTCATTTAATTTTGAACACAGTCTAATAAGTTGTAAATGATCATTAGCTCGCAAAATTAGTGAATTAGGGTTCTTTGGATAAATATACAGTTTAATTAGGACTTAATATAAATTTAACACCCTCTAGGTTGTCACATTCATTCATAATTTGACGCCCTTTAACTTAGGTAGATTAACTGGTACTTTTCATGAAAACGAATAGCTAAAAACAAGGTAGGAAAAAAAATTAAATGAATTTTAAAAAGTGTATATTTTGTTTATAAATCACTATTCTACTGACCTTTAAGTTGTAAATAAAGCTAATAGCTAGTTGAAAATGTGATAATAGCTGAATAACCGGATCGACACGCATCACAAATGTGTGCCTTCACGTCAAAAGGCTATAATGACATTTTAACCAAGCTTTCTAATAAAAGGACTTAGTTGAGCAACCAGATCGACATTCATCACCAATGTTTGCCTCCGAGTAAAAGACTAAGTCTATGTTTAAAAATTAAAAAAAACGTGTTTGTAATAAAAACCTACCAGACTTGTAATAAGCTGGAATTTTCATGAAAATGTACTTAGGAACAGTTACAGAGTGTGAAGGACCAAAGAATTATTAATGTGTGTGTACAATTTAAAAGGGTAAATAAATTGACACTTAGATCTTGATTAATTTTTATATTTAGTTCAAAGTCTCCAGATATAGATTTTGCTTGTTAATGATTAGATATAACTTGTTAGATTGTGTTCAAGACTAAATTTATTTCATGAAGTCGAAGCCATTGCGTCGTTTTTGCATCGTGTGTATTATATATTGTGTGTTTTTTGTGTTGTTTACTTGAGGATAAGCAAAGGTTCAAGTGTAGGGATGTTGATAGTTATGATTTGTATTGTGTTTTAGGGTGTAATTTGTTAGGCATTTAGTGTGAATTTGAGTGTTAAGTGTGTATTTATGGTTTAATTGTGTTAGTTTATGTATTTAAGTATTTTTATGGGTTAGTATGAGTCTTTAAGCTTAATTGTTATATTTTTAACGTACCTTGATGAGTTTGTTAATGTTTTAGGGTAAACGGCGAAGCACGGAGAAGTTTCGAAGAATTTCGGGCTAAAAACACGGCCCATGATCGTGGCAAAAAGAGGCGAGCTGAAAGGACCCTGGCCACGATCGTGCACTTTAGGCCATGATCGTGATAGAGAGCTATGTGTCAGGCTATGATCGTGCAGTTTGGGCCACGATTGAGACAGAAAGATTTAGGCATTGGCCACGATGGTGGCCTACGTCGTACTGATATAGAAACTCGAGTTTCACATGATTTTTCAGACCGTTTTGACCCGGATTAAACTTAAGGCTTCTAAGATATAAAAAGAACATTACAAGATAGAAAGAGCAGCCAGGAGAGTCTAAAAAGAGAGCATTCACGTAAGCCATATTTTAAAAAAAAACCTAGAGAGTTATCGAGAGATTGAGGAAGGAAACAAAGGAAGAGAGTCACGGAGATAAAGCTTAATGCAATGTACTTCCCAAAATAGGTGGTTTCCCGTAGTTGTTGTCTCTACAAATATATTCTGACAGTATTTCTATTTTTATTCCAATTTTATGGATGTGAAATTGGGATGATTATTGAACTTAACTCTTGTTGAGTGTTGATTTATGTATAAACTCACCTTTGGGTTTTTGGTCCTCGAGATTAATAAAGTTTGGTATTATGTTTTTATTAATTTAATTGTGATTCAATATCTGTTCGTAATAATTCGGTAATAAACTGAGAGGGTGAGTCGAGTGAAAATAATCAAATTAGGCTAACGAGAGTTAGGTAATTTGATAGGTAGAGAATTGAATCAAACCGGTAGAATCGTGTAATGACAGATCGAGCATAGGTTCCCAGTCGATTATTAGACAATTTAGAACTAATTTAGGTTTTGGGTCAATTGTGAATCGAGAGATCACAATTCCATAATTTAAATTAGGGATTATCAACTAAGGTTAAGGATTATAACTCCAGAGAGAGTAATCTACCCTAGAACCGTCTAGACCCATTAATTTGATAATTGCATAATCAGTTAGATTTTTGTTAATTTCGGATTAAAAATTTACTTTCTCGCACTTGGTAATTTCTATGTTGATTTTTGGATTGGTTTGTGTGACTTTTTATCTTATTTAGATTTCTGCAACTCAAATCTTGAAATTAATTATTTGATTGGTTTATTTTCTGCATTAGTTTATTTATTTTAAATTATTGTAGTTTAGTACGACCTTAGATTTTAGGACTAGTTTAGCCTTCCTTGTGGGATCGATATCTTAGGTACTACACGAACGACTCGTGAGCTTGCTGATTTTACCAAGGTTAATAAATATTAAAACTTAGCATGCATAACCTTGTGAACAACAAATAGATGATAACAGAGATAGAGGTTGAAGAAGATATGGACATCTATGTTCATGAAGCAGAGGAAGAAGAGGAGAAGAAGGTGATTAAGGAAGAAAGAGACCAGTTCACCTTCTTAGAAGTCAAACTGTTGAATTCAATAGACAATTCAGGAAGTTTTATTATTCCCTATTTTATTAACAGTTTGTTGCTTCAAAGGGCATTATTGAACTTACTTATTTTTCTTGAATTGATTAATTACTCTTGATTTGATTAATTATATCATTTTGATTATCTCACAATATATAGCTTATTTACAAGCTACTAAACTGATATTAAACAAAATAGGTAGAAACAAGCCGTTCGTAATTGATCTCGACTGAGTTTTGAAGAATGTAAGGTCAAGCTAATGATCATAACTTAGTATATTCGATAGATGCCCAAAATGTTATAAAAATTACCTACGCCATCCTAATGACAAGAATACGAGGTAGTTGCAGTGATTACCTAAGGTGGTCTCCTATGGAGGTGAAATTGGTTCACTTAAATTAATCTTGAACAAAAAATACTAAACACTCTATCCTGATTTGTTGAGTAAAAGACCTTAAAGCAATCTCGCAATTGAAAAAATAAATTGAATTAACCAGAAGCAAAAACGAGTAGAAGTCAAAAAGGAAAAATCTTGGAATAATTTCACTAATTTAATCTCCTATGCATGATTAAGGGAAATGATTGGTTAGATATTTTACTAAAATTAACAGTTAGGCTCAACTTGAATAATAAACTAATCTAACTTTTGTATTCAACAAGTTATTATTAGAATTGATTATGGAAGCCCGACTACTAATTACCACTTAATATATTTCTAATTCTTAACCTAAACGTCTATAGTTTCTTGTTCCATATTAAACTTCTCCTCTCGGTCTTTCATTTAATACTAAAATGATGCAAAATTTAATCATACTATTACATCCATTTTGTTCAGAAACTATAGCAAACATAAAACAACAACACAATCCCTCAATCGTGCATATTTGATAAAAATAGCTTCATTAATCCTCAAGAAAAAGAGATTAGCCCATCATAGCATAATATACAGTTCATCATCTCCATACAATTCAATCCCATGTTATTGTCAACAAAAATATTAAAGCAATAAAACATTGAACACTAAATGAACTATAAAACAAAATAAATAATAGTCGATTAAGCTAAAAAGTAATAAGTTCAGTAAATAAACAAGAAACTAAACAAAAAATGAAAAATAGAAAAAGCAAAAAGGATTGGATGAGGGAGTGCGGTTGGTCTTCTGCCCCTCTCAAGCTTCCCACATTAGCTCTCGCCTTTTGCTTCAGTGTGTTCTCACCCAACTGAATGGTTACTTAAATTCAATGGATTCAGCTCCAACTCTCACTTTCGGCCTCTTTGCCTAGCTTCCATCTCTCTATTGTGTTTTTGTCTTCTTCACCGACTCACTTTATTTCTCTCTTCTTCCTCTCTATCTCTCTGTGCCTCCTGAATGAGTATGCCGAAACCTTTCAGTTCCACCCCCTTTACCTCTCATTCCTTATCCATTTATAGCACGAGTCTAGGTTTAGGGTTGTTACGTCGTCAACCTACACGTTTAAGAATTAAGTAAATGCAATGGAGTAGTTACATGGGTGACAAGTTAAGTCACCCTCGTGAGGGCACTTGTCATGGTGGTGACAAGTTTTGTCCCATCATGACTGACACAGTGTCACCACTGTGACTAACATTTTGATGAGCAAGTCACCACCATGAGGTGGTGACACTTATCACCACTTTTCTTCCTTTTTATTTTTCTTTTCATCCAAAAATTTTCGTGTTTTTCCTTATAACCTTCATGTAAAATTCACAAAATAATCCAATTAGCATTCATTCTCACAACTTTTCTTCCTTTTTATTTTTCTTTTCATGTAAAATTTTCGTGACTTTCCTTTAAACCTTCATGTAAAATTCATAAAATAATCCTATTAACATTCATGCAATATCTAAACCAAATTTACTCAATCTGTCTTACATTTGGATCAAAACATAAAGACTTGTAACCAAAATCAAGATATGAAGGTAATTAAAAGTAATAGAAAATAGACACAACAATTTCCCCACAGTTAAACTATGCTTATCCTCAAGCATATTAAAGAATATTATACTATAAAAGGACAAAAAATGGAGACAACAATTTTACAAAAAATGGAGACAACAATTTTCCCAATTAATAGTCAAAGATATCAAAAATCATTTGAATAAGCAAAACCTTAGAGCTTGAAACTCATTATACTCCATGAACAAGTTATTCTCTACATATTTAGCCAAAATGAATAAATACTTCAATTCAAGGAACCATGAATAAATGTAGATACCCACTCTACTATCCATCCTCTCAAGCATTCAAAGAAAGGATATATTCACTCATCATTCATTTCATGTAAGGCATTTAACATAAGCTTGCTTACTAATCCAATCTGCACCACTTATATCAAACACAAACATCAATCTGAAGCTCTTTATTTTGGTTATAATGGGTTCAGACTAAGGTTCACTAAAGGTAACATTATGGTGGCTTTTTAAGCAAAGGGGTAAATCCTAATTGTCTTTATCATTTCAACGTTTTCATAAGATTATGTGATCTAAACTAGTATTTGCAAGCAAGTTCTAGAGTTCCTCAATCATGAAATAACACTCTCAACAAAGAATACTTGAAAGGCTCAAATCCTTACCAAATGAAAAGTGTCATTCATTTATCACAAAAAGCTAATGTCCTTTTAACCAAAATCCAAGTCAATTAGTCTAAGCATGCAAGTATACTCACTCACTCATATTGTGCATTTCTAATCCTAGTCGAGTTTTTGTCATGACCATACATCTCTAACTACTAAATGGGAAAACAAACACACAATACACAAATAATAACTTTTTTTAACTAATACTCTCCCACACACTTAAACATCACATTGTTCCTAATGTGATACAAAAAAAGTATAAGAGGAATGTAAGACACAAAATTGTACAAACAAGGACAAACATTAAAACTAAGAGACAACTATCAAGCAGTAAAAATAATAAAAGAGTGAGGATAGAAATATGATATAAAAGTGTGGGTGGTGGCTGCGTTGATGCGGTATGAAGCATAGGCCTGTGCACTCAAAGTTGCCTCCTATTTAGCACTTCTTTAACGTCTTTTAGTTAGACACCTCAACCGTTGTGCTCAAGATGGATCGCTTAAAGTGATTGATTCCACCATTTTCTCCTTTCCTTGCTTAAACTAAGTGAATTCACTACCTAACGTTCTCCTACCTAGCACAAACTAACTACAGAAAGCACTAATAACAAAAATTACAAAAACACGTTAACAAAATAACATAATAAAACATGCATGCATAAACAAACACAAATAATAAGATCACTTAAGCAAATAAAAACAATCAAATTAATTTAACTTCAAACGCTAAACACCTCCCCGGCAATAGCGTTAAAAACTTGTTGTGCCCAAAAAGATCTAGAAATACCTAGGCTATCCTTCTCACAAGTATACGAGGTAATTGTAGTTGATTATCTAGGGTCATATCCCACAAAGGTGAAATTAGTTCACTTCAATTAATTTTGAATGAAAAATAAAAATAGATACAATTTTAAACTCTCTATCCCGATTTGTTGAGTGATAGAATTTAAAGCAAATCTTGCAATTGAACAAAAAAATAAACTGAATCGATCAAAAGCAAAAACAAGTAGAAGTCGAAGGGGACAACTCTTGAGAATTAATTTCACTAATTTAATCTCCTATGTATGATTAAGGGAAATGGTTGGTTAGTTGTCTTACTAAAATTAACAGTTAGGCTCTAAATTAACTCGAATAATAAACTAATCTAACTTTCGTATTCATCAAGTTATGATCTGAATTAATTATAGAAACCTAAAAACTAATTACCACTTAAGTTAATATATTTCTAATTTTTAACCTAAATGTCTATAATTTCTTGTTCCATATTAAACTTCTCCTCTTAGTCTTTCGTGTAATACCAAAATAATGCAAAGTTGATCTGCTATTACATCCATTCAGTTCAGAAACTATAGTAAACATAAGACAACAACACAATCCCTCAATCATGCATATTTAACTAAAATAGTTGCATTAAGCCTCAAGAAAAAGAGATCAGCCCATCATAGCATAAACATTGTTCATCATCTATATACACTTCAGTCCCATGTTACTATCAACATAGGTATTAAACAGTTATAAGTATTGCGTTAAAGTATTGCTTTCATACGGCGAGAGTCAATGGTTCAAATCCAATAGTAGGTAGAACTTATTAGATATCATAATCAATGATATCTAATAAGGCTTTCTACCCGCTATCTTATTTTATTTTATTGATTTCTTGATTTTTGACCTTTTCCATTATATTTTCTTCTTTTCAATTTCATTTTTGAATTTAAAAATTTTCATTGTTGGGTGTATTCGAATTCAATTCTACTTGTGATTCTATTCAATTGGCGAAAACTAAAAATAGAGTGTATAAACAGAAGTTCTTTTGATTATTCGGACACACCAACTAGTTACAAAATCGCATTAATAGCTTCTACTCGTGCCCTCACTCGTCTGAGAGCTAGATTTGCCTTAATTATTTGTCTCTTGCCTTCAGCTTTCCTCAAGTTAGCTTCCGCCACTTCAAGAGTTTGTTGAGCTTCTTATGGATCAATGTCACTACCCTTTTCTACATCATTTACTAAAACAGTAATCTCATTATTGCCTAGATTGCCTATTCTAGCAAAACTTCCCATCAGAGCCATTGTTAACCATTGGTCGTTAAGGCATATTCTTAAAATATCAATATCCACCGACATGGCAATAGGCACATGATTTGGTAATACGCCAATTTGTCCACTATTAGTATAGATGAAAAATAGAATGAGCAAACAAGGATTGGATGAGGGAGTGTGGTTGGTCTCCTGCCCCTCTCAAGCTTTCTACATTAGCTCTCGTCTTCTGCTTCAGCTTGTTCTCACCTAACCGAATGGTTACTCAAGTTCAATGGATTTAACCCAGCTCTTGCTTTCTAACCCTAGCTTCCACCTCTCTGGTTTGTTTCTCTCTTCTTCACCAACTCACTCTTTTTCTCTTCTCTATTTCTCTCTTCTTCCTCTCTATCTTGCCTCACAAATGAGTGTGTCAAACTCTTTTAGTTCTACCCCCTTTACCTCTCATTCCTTTTCCATTTATAGAACTAGTCTAGGTTTAGGGTTGTAGGGATGTTATGCCGTCAACCTACATATGTAAGAATTAAGTGAATGCAATGGAGTAGTCACGGGGGTGACAAGTTGAGTCACCACTGACTAACATTTGCTAAGTCATTAACATGAGGTGGTGACACTTTTCACCACTTTTCTTCCTTTTTATTTCTCTTTTCATGCAAAGTTTTCGTGACTTTCCCTGCAACCTTCATACAAAATTCACAAAATAATCCAATAAACATTCATGCAATATCCACACCAATTTCACTTAATCTATCTCACATTTGGATCAAAATACAAGGATTTGTAACCAAAATCAAGATATGAAGGCAATTAAAAGCAATAGAAACTAGACATAACAGTTAGATTTCAATTATTGTGTAGTTAGGTTTGTTTTAAATTCTAGTAATTAGGTTTAATTTTCATGTTCTTATAATTGTTTGGATTTCTAATTTTCTTATTTTTTTTGAAGTGATTAAAAGTTAGGGAAGCAAGCCTAGGAGTTAACTAAAGGAATAGAAGATGTTGAAAACGAAAGCTAGGGGAAGGTCTTCACTTTGGTCTTCGATAACAACACTATCACCACCTCAATCACTTTAACGGGTTTCAAGCTCTAACCTTTTTTCTTTTTGTTTCTATTTTTCTTGTCATTTTTTGTTTCTTTTATGTGTTGTGCGTTTTTATCATATTGAGGACAATGTATTGTCCAATTGTGGGGAGGATTTTGTATTAACATGTTAAGTGTTTGACTTTTGCATATCATATTGTCTTAGTTTTTATTTGGTTGACGTAGTGCAAACATTTTGTTACATATATGTGAACTGTGTGAATTTGTCAATGGAAAGAATTGAATGGAATTAATTTAGCTATGAATATGGTCATTTAATTTGTAAAGGCATAGTAACTTATGAATATTGTGTTTTAAGTATCTTGAGGATGAATAAATAATTAGGATATGACATCTATTTTTCACTTTATGACTTTTGTCGGTATATATTTATAATTACAGTCAATTGAATTAGTTAGCATTACTAGTACAATTTCATGAGAATGATTGACTAGAAAAAAGAAATGAGGTAGGCTAAAGTCATATTTATTATAAAAAGAAAAAAGAAAAGTGTGTGTTAAATAAATAATTATTCTGTTGGCCCTTTTAAAACAAATATTGGGTTAAGAATAGAGCTGATAGCCAGTTGAGAGCTGTAATATAGCTGAGTAACTGGGGGCATTCACGAAAAAATGTTTGTCTTCGAGTCAAAAGGCTAGAATGATGCTTCAATAAAGCAAAATAAAAAACATGACTTATTTGAGTAACTTAGGGACATTTATGACTAGGTGTTTTCCTTTGCATCAAAAGATTAGGTTATCGTTTAAGAAAATCTAAAAAAAATGTGTTACAATAAATAAACCTACTGATCTTTTACAAATAGAAAGAATTTTCATGAAAGGATACTTAGTGATAGTTTGCCTTTTAATTGATTAATAATAATAAGCGCATACATATAAGTGCCACAGGTGTTAGAATTGGGTGTTAATGTTTTGATTGATATGTATATTCAATTCAAAATACTTAAACATGAAAGGAATAAGTTAGTTTGTTGACACATTTTAAATGATTTGTGTTTGTATGAAAGGAATAAGTTAATGTGTTGACACATTTTAAATGATTTATGTTTGAGGTTAAGTTAATTCCATAAGATTTAATGCCATTATACCATTATTGTAATGTTTCATGAATGCGTTTTTATATGTTTATGTGTAACACCCCCACTGCTATAAGGTACATACCGGAATACCCTTATGACATTCTAGTACATACCCTATAACAACGGCGTGTTAACTATCATACTTTCACTTTATAACATGGCAATTTATCCCACTTAATCGTGGCATCTACTATCATACAAGAAAGTCATCAAATTTTAAAAACCAATTTCCTCTTTTTATTTCATAAATATGAATGTACATATATTGTAGCTTTCAAAAATTTATACATTCACATCATCATATCCTAATACAAAATGTACTAAATGAAGGAGGAAATACCAAAGATCTAACTAAATCCTTCAGTCCAGCTGACCGACCTTTAAGTTATATCTTCTTCACAAAAGTACAAGAATTAAGCTTCTTGTACGGTCTCTTAGTAGCTAGTATCCTCTCTCGGTCCTGAAATGTCAACGTGCAAATTTTAGGTGAGTTTTACAAACTCAAATGAGGTAACCATCATCGATGGTTCACTCAATTCATGCAACATATCATTTCACATAACATATAATTCACATCATTGCATTTTTTTCATATAAATCACATATCACATTTTCATTTAAGAGTAAGACAAATGCATTTCAATCAATCAAACATGCTTAATAAAAATTATATGGAATGCATATGTGACTCTTTTCCAATTATTACGTTGTTGTAACCGAGTGCCTAAACTGTCCCATATCCGTTGTGGATATCAGGCTTATTTATATTGTCCCTTATTCGTTGGGGATACAGGGCTAATTTTACATTGTGAGCCTTTAACTCTTAATCACATTCAAAGCTTTGAGCTCGTTTTCGGTGGTTACTCAGGTCACAACTCTTAGTATCTGATCATGCATTCATGTATGGAATGCATCTCATAATCAATCAATCAATTCAAGAAACAATTAGTTCTTCCCAT
>JAOQML010000008.1:37981375-37991966 GCA_027568935.1 Erythroxylum urbanii | reverse complement strand
TTCAAAGCTGAAAACCAATATTAAAACCAATAGGAAAGAGTAGGATATCCCCAGGCATATGTACAGGAACAAAACTATGTAGAACAACTGTATGATTATCTTTAGGCTACAAACCCTTGAATCATTTTTTATTTAGCAGTAGAACAACCGCCTGTCCTATACTGATTTCATTATTTTTGCATCTATTTCTGTTCCATCTGCTCCATCTCTTAGGACTTAGGATACCAAAAGAAAAAGGGTTATATTTCGAATTGCGTACATAGAGGATTCTGAAATTCCTGATCAAAAATGATTGCTCCTGTATTACCAGTGATTCCTAATGGCTATGGTTAATAATCAGTTATAGCCTGATTCCCAGGAACATAGAAACGAGAAACTACGTACAACCCGGCATTTTCCTCGTCGCAAGTTAGAAATTATGGAGTTTTGAAGAAGATACAGTTGAGTGAGTCAGAGAAAATTTCCCAATTTGTAATTTTTCTCTGAGTTGCAGATAATGAGTAGAGATGACGATGACCCAGGAGAAAAAAGGAGGTCTAACTCACCGGCAACGGCGGTGCGACACCAATGGTTGACGAACTTTCAAAGGGATCTCATGGCGGGGGCGGTGATGGGTGGGATAGTGCATACCATTGTTGCCCCAATAGAGAGGGCTAAGTTATTGCTTCAGACCCAAGAGAGCAATCTAGCCATTGTGGGTAGGGGGCGTCAGAAGTTCAAGGGCATGGTTGATTGCATTGTACGAACGGTCAAAGAAGAAGGCATTTTGTCTCTCTGGAGAGGCAACGGTATTAGCGTCCTTCGTTATTATCCTTCAGTCGCTCTCAATTTCTCTCTCAAGGTACCAGTATATGTCGTATAATTGGATGTTATTTGTTATACATGCATTTTTTGGTTTTGCACACAAGATGATTGATAAAGTGTCTCACTAGTTTTACATTCGTTTAAGGGTCCTTTATTTTTAAAGCTTTCGGATTTTTCATTTGCTACTTTTGATGAAAAAAAAAACCTAGTTAATCCACATTAAACAAGTTAATCACTTTGCTTTTATAAATCAAGAGAAGGGAGACGTCCATTGTTTTCATTTCAATTGATATAAGAGAAATGTGACAATAGATTACAGACTTTATATTTTTCCATTAGAATTGATGCAAAATTTCTTATAGGTGAGTATGGTTTTTCTTTTTGGGATGTTTGAGTGGTCTTACATGTTGAATTGAACGGATTTGCAAACTGGTGTCTGTCTCATTAGGTGTTAGCTTTTCTCTGATATCAACCATGACAACTATTGAGTTGTGCTAATATATGGAGTAATTTCGTTTTCCTATTTTGTTATATTTCTATTTTGTCAATAATTGGCGGTCGATTTTTAGTGGAGGAGTCCCTTGTATGTTTCTAAGTAGTAGCAGGGGAAAAGGTCAGTAAGATAGACATTTCCTGAAGCAGTAAATAAAGTGACTGCACTATAATCCAAGGAACAGAACCTTTGGGTATTATTTTGGACTTTGTTTATGGTGGCAATGGGGAGGAGTCTTGAAGGCTTGGGTGATTGAATAGCAGCGTGATGGGAAGATAAATTTTGAGATTGGTTTAGATTTACAATACAAGGAAGTTCGTGGAAAGATGCTGAAAGTGATACTTTTTCAGTATTTATTACAACTTTTACAAGCTCTTGGACATTTTATTCTCGTGAATCAAAGCTTTTGATTGTTCTTGAAATTATTTAAAACTAATGTAAGTTGGATATGCATATATTTGGATTCAAAGGTTTTGGGAGCTATTGATTTGATATGTTTACGGAAAATTATCTCCTTACAAATGGCTTAGGTATTAAATATATGTCCATACCATGCTAACATGCAGTAAGCCCAAAAGTCTGTTAGAACCCTATAATATTACAAATTTAATCTTTAAAGTTAAGCAGCCATATTATATATGATTCACTGTTACTATTTTCCTTAAAAATGACTGACCTGTTTCTGCTTTTTCCACCACTGCCCTATTTTGAATCCTGTAGTGATGTTAAAGCACCCTGTTTATTATTGTTGTTCATAGTTACTTTATTCAAGGAACCATCTAGATTTGACTTCCAATTGTGGATTGTTTTAAGTCTGACAACCTGCTGTGTTATTGCCTCCAATAATATCTCAATTGTTTATTTTGGGATTAATTTTTTATGCAATTTAAAATCCCGATTCATAATAACCAATTCTTTCCAATGAAGATGTAGGATAGAAATGTCGATTAGATTAATGGCCGCAATACGTGCTGTATGCATCTAATTCCAAAAGTTATCGTTTAGTACTAATTATTATTTCAAGAGATGAACTTCAGATAGCTATTCTAAGTTAGGTACTATTAATATTCCTGGACCTATGGTGACAAGAAAGGCTTCTTTCTCTGATTGCACATGGTTCATTCAAGGGATTAATGAGTCACTCTAAAATTATAGCTTGCAGGATTTGGGAACTGACAAATAACTTGAATTTGGTAATAGTTTCCAGATGAAGGAGGTATCTGCTGAAATAGCTAAAGCAAAATTGCTCATCACAATCTTACAATGGAAGGAACTAGATTTGACTTGGCTTTATGTTTGATATCATAAGTGGTAGCTATGTTTGGTAAGGTTCGAATTTTCACGATTGAAATACTGCAAACTTGAAGTAAGAGATGCAATGGAAATATTGCAGACAGGAAAAGGAAGTGAAAGGAAGGTAGTCGCACCTTTCAATAGATGGTACATACAGCTCCAAAAAAATTCATTGTAAGAGCACTGATATAATCTGTGTTGTGAAAGCTATGCCTGTTATGTTGACTAAATTAAATATTTAATGCACTGGAACCCAACCAATGGTCAAGTAACCTCAAATTTCTGATATCGTGTCATATACTAAAGTATAGGTTGGAGATGGTGTTGCTGCCATAGTGCTTGCCTGTGAGGCTGCGACTTCTCTTATGGTTTACTAACTTGAATGTCCTAGGAATCAGTGGTTGAATTAATTGCTATATAATTATCTGTCAGTCGACTTTTGAGCTTGGTATTTTTCCTTCTGGTTCAAATTAAACTTTTATGTGTTGGTGATGTTCTTATTTTCTCTTTAGTCACAGATGTAAGATCAAAGAAATAGACCAACATGTTATCCATTATATTGCAATTTGTGACATGAGGGCATCTACCCTAGCTGAGAGTTTATAAAGTTGGATTCTTAAGATAGTAAAAATGACCTTCGAGGTTATACTTGTAACTGAAGTTAGTAAAAATGACCTTCGAGGTTATACTTGTAACTGAAGTTAGTAAAAATGACCTTCGAGGTTATACTTGTAACTGAAGTTAGTAAAAATGACCTTCGAGGTTATACTTGTAGCTGAAGTTAACACCGTGCCTGGTATCAATACTGTCATAGGAGCAAACTTTTAGAATCAAATCCAATTATGGGAAATAGCCTTTCTAAATCTAAATTGACTTTAGATTTGGAAATTGCCTTTTTTGATTATTGTGGGATATTTCCAATTAAATAAGGAATTTTTTATTTGATGGTTAAATGGTCTTAATTAATCCTGCAGGATCTCTATAGAGACATATTGAGAAGTGGCAATGCTCAGGACGGTCATTTTCCTTCTGGTATACCTGCAAACTTCATCGCTGGGGCTGCAGCTGGCTGTACAACATTAATCTTAATCTACCCACTTGATATTGCACACACCCGCCTTGCAGCTGACATTGGAAGAACTGATGTTCGCCAATTTAGAGGTATTTACCATTTCTTGACTACCATATGCAAGAAGGATGGCATTCGAGGAGTTTACAGAGGGCTTCCTGCCTCTCTCCAAGGGATGGTTTTTCACAGGGGTTTATATTTTGGAGGCTTTGATACAATGAAGGAGATTTTGACTGAGGAAGCTAATTCTGATTTGGCATTGTGGAAGCGATGGGTTATGGCTCAGGCAGTTACAACTTCAGCAGGGTTGTTGTCATATCCTTTGGATACAGTTCGGAGGAGGATGATGATGCAGTCTGGGCTAGAACAGCCAATGTACTATAGTACGCTTGATTGTTGGAAGAAAATTTATAGAACTGAGGGGGTGGCTTCATTTTATCGTGGGGCAATGTCAAATATGTTTCGAAGTACTGGTGCAGCTGCTATCTTGGTTTTGTATGATGAGGTGAAGAAATTTATGAAATGGGGTGGGCTATAGCATGAGTAGTTTCTGCTACTGAGCAGCGGATTAGGGTAGAGTGAAGTCGCGAGGTTTAGGACAATATTGTAAACTGCGAATGTTTACGCACAAAAATTTACAACACTAGAGGATGTTTGACTTGCCGGCTGAATTTTAGTAGCTCGGATGATTTTTCCATAACAAATAAAAGAGCAGGTTTTGGTTCATGTAAACGCATCCCAGCTTATTGACTGATATTTTCCTGATGCTTCCTGTTTCAGTATTCTGTATTCCAGTTTGGTTCAAGCAAGTATGGGAAATTGCATGCCAGAGAGAGTGATGCTGTTGGCCACTCGTCATTAAACTTCCAATTGGCCTAGCATATCAAGTTTAAAAAACAGAAGAAATTAGGGAAGATTCAGAGCAAAATGGAAGATAATCGGTAAGCAAAATGTTGAATTTAATTACCATGTGGGATGGGAAGCCAGAAGAACTGGAATATAGATTTATTCGAATGTCATGTGATGTCCACACCAAATTCTTTGCATATTAATAAATTAAAATTAAAAAAAAACAAGATACTCTATCTGTTTTATTTGTTGCCTTTTCTTCCATTCCCGACCGATTGAGTAGTGATAATTATTCTTATTCTTTTCGAATAATCTTTTCAATTTTTAAAATTAAGTGTCAGTATTATAATTACTCATAACTCGACGCCTATTTTTAATATTTCCTTTAAATGAAGCACCATAAATATACACCCTAAATCCTTCTTTCAAAGCTCACATTTATGCAAGCACACCTCTTTAATTTAATGGTTATATAAAGAAAATTAAGATTTTGTGCACCACATTACCAAAACTTTCGTTACCATCCGATGAAGATGATTTAATTCTTGAAACCGATGAATAATAATGTTCTTGTATATTTTTTCAATGGTTATATAAAGAAAATCTAGAGTGGAGTACTAAAAAAATAGAATATGATGATTCTAATATTGAGATTATCAAATTTAATAATAATGTTCTTGTAGATTTTTTTAACTAGAGATAGTCAACAACAAAGAAGAGACGTTTGATTTATTAGAACAAATTTCCGAAGATATCGATAATTGTTAAGCGCACAAATCAAAGATTTACTAGATATTGCGAACTTCAACTCCATACGAAAAGAAGTTGCATAGCTAACTCTTTCATTTTTCCATATATGGCAAGGTAAGATTAACCGTTACAATTAGTCATAGAAAAAATTTTATAGCCTAATCAATAGGGCTAAGATAGTTTAAAATGCATCTTCCAAAGGCTCTTCTTAGCTAAGATAGTTTAAAATGCATTTTCCAAAGGCTCTTCTTGGCTAAGATAGTTTAAAATGCATTTTCCAAAGGCTCTTCTTCCCCAATAAAGGAATTTACTAGTTAACACATTAAGCCAAAAGGGGTTACTCTTGATAATATCTCTCTAAGGCCTGATGTCATGCACAAATTGAAAATACAGAGAAATATCATGATTAATAGTCTTCCAAAAAGGTCATCTTGCTATTCAAGTGCATTATGAGGTAATGAGAGATTTATACTCTCTACAAAATATCAATACCTGCTATATTGATTTTTTCTAGAGTATATCCTAGGCTGATGTTTTTACAAGGTGCTCAGTCAAAAACTATTCAAGATTGGTATGATTTTGAAATGATAAATGTTATATACTTTGACTAACCTAAAGTTTCCTGATATATCATTACTTTCCAGATGGATTCAAGAAAGGGTTAAGGATCATTATCTAAATAATCCTATAATGACTCTGAAAGATACCTTGGTATTAAGGATATTATCTGCTAGTCCAAATTTTTATGAAGCTAAATGATATGATGCGTATTATTTCATTACATTGCAAAATGCAAAACATGTTCTCGTTATAGTGGATAATAAGTTAAGAAAAGAATTTTCTAAATGCATCGAAAGTGATATCCATTACAGAAGAGGAATAAGGATGAGAACCATTATTTTTTACATAGAGGTAACATTTAAAATGGGATTTCCAACTTATGTGAGAGAAAACAAATTTTCTTCTTTAATGATAGCCCTAACTAAGAAAGCATCATTGACCGCTGAAAATTTTGTAAAAATGAAGATAAGCATAATTGAAACAAGTAAGATAAGATCTAGTCTTAAAGCACAGAAAAGGTTTTGTCATCTTCATAAACATGCAGAAAATATATGTCCTTCTTGTACATATGGTTGGAAGACGTTTAAAGGAATAGATAAAGCTAAAGCATATGACGTCTGTACATAGAATGATGATTCTGAATCAGAAAGATAAGCAGATAATATGAAAATCTCTCCAACCACTTAGATAAAAGAGAATCCACAATCGATAACAAAGAATCTATTTTCTGAAAAAAGTTGATAAGATGTAAATTTTGTTAAAGTTTAGAAACTGGACTTCAATTTTATGTGTATAAATAAACCCCTTAGGGTAATAACAGGGAGATTATGCAATCTCTATAGACCTTGTCTTTTTAATATCTTTTACAATGAAATAAAAATTTCTCCTTTCTGCAGATACAATTTGCAACTTTTATTTTTAAACGATTGAAAGAAAACAATAGCCAAATACATCAATAAATAATTGCATAAAATAAAAATAAAAATAAAGAACTTAAAATAGAATACAGATAAAAGTAACTAACTAAATAAATAAACAAGAAAAACAAATGAGTAAATAAAACAAGCAAGCAATTGAAAAAGAAAAAGAAAAGAATATGAAATAAATAAATCAAATAACTAAAGGAGCAGGTGTTGTAAACAAAAGTCTTTAGGTTAATTAAAAAATATGCAAATCGAAAGAAAAAGTTCAAATTTCCTATGAAAAGTTAATGACCTTTTTATGTAGGGTCCTCTACCTATATTCTAGTTTGCCAAAGTTTCCTATCCAGAGCTAAGTCCTCGATAAGCTCTAGTAGGGTCATATCCTTCTTAATCACCTCTCCCCATTTTCGTTTTAGGTTTTCCTCTTCTCCTCTTATAGCCCTTAAGTACAATCTTCTGGCATCTTTTCATTAGGATGTCAGGATGTCTTCTTTTAACATGTTAAAAGCACATAAGCCTTGTCTCCTTTAATTTATCATCAATGTTAGCCACCACTAACTTGTCTTTTGCCACTACATTTATAACATTATCTCTTCTAATAGGGTTACACATCTAATAAAGCATCCTCATCTCTACTACCGTTAACTTTTGACTATGCACATATATAATGGGCCAACACTCTGCCTCATAGAACATGGCCAACCTAATTGCTCAATTGTAGAATTTAGCTTTTAACTTGAATGCTATCTTCTTGTCATATAAAATTCCTGAGACATCCCTCCACTTAAATCATCCTGATTTGGTACGGTGAATTATATCATCCTCCATCTCCTTACTAGATGATGGATCCATAGTACCTAAAACAATCTTTTTATGGTATAACTTATGTACCAATGTTGATCTCCACATCATATGCAACTCCGTGACCTTAAAAGTTATACTGTAATAACTCAGTCTTAGTCTTGCTCATTTTAAAGCCTTCTGACTCTAGTGTATCCCTTCAAAGTTTTGGCTTGATATTAATACCTTATTTTGTTTCATCTACTAAAATAATGTCATCAAAAAACAATATACACTAAGGCACATCTCTTTGGATATTCTTAGTAAGCTCATCAATAACTCTTACAAAGAGGAAGGGACGTAATGAGGATCCTTGGTGTAACCCGATATTGATATAAAAATGTTTTATATCTCCTCCTATCATCTATACTCTAATTTTAACATCTTTATATATATATCCCTAATAACTCGTATATAAGTGATAGGAACCCCCTTAGCTTTTAAAGACCTCCATGTAACTTTCCTAAGTACGTTGTTATAAGTCTTCCCTAAATAAATAAAAACTATACGTAGGTCCCTCTATTTGTCCTCATAATATTTTATTAATTGTCTAAAGAGATGTATGGTTTCTATTGTGGATCTTTCCTAGTCTGAAATCAATTTGTTTCTTTGAGATAGGTGCACCCTTTCTCACTCTCTTTACAATCATCCTCTCATATAATTTCATGGTTTGATTAAATAGTTTGATGCATCTATAGTTATTACAGCTTTAGATTTCCTCTTTATTCGTATAGAGAGGGATTAATGTGTTAAATCTCCACTTATCTAACATTCTCCATTTATCTAACATTTTGGTAGACTTAAGGACCACACTAAAAAGCTTGGCTAACCATGTAAGGCCCTTTTCTCCTAAACTCTTCCACACCTCTATGGATAATCCGTCAAGTGCTACTACCCTTCTACTCCTCATCTTCATCAAAACTCCTCTAATTTCTTCTCTCGTGATAGTCAACAACAAGCGAAGTTACAATATTATTTAGAAGTGCTAAGATAACCTAAGGAAATATTGTTATCTCTCCCTTCATTCAAAAGTTTAAAGAAGTAGTTCTATCATCTTCTCTTGATGTTATTATCATCAATAAGTATCCATCTTGCTTCATCCTTCATATAATGAACTTGATTTAAATACCCCACTTTCTATTCCCTAGCATTCACTAACTTTAAAAAATCCTTTTCTCCATCTTTAGTTTCCAATCTTTGACATAAGTACTCGTAGGCTCTACTTTTGACTTTTGAGACTATCTTCATTACCCCTTTCTTTACTAGCTTATAGCTCTCTTTATTGGCTACCCACTCTTCATTCATGTTGGTATCTAATAAAGCTTTATATATGGTCTTCTTAATCTTTACCTTGACTTAGGTGTCTTGTTTCCACCAATAAGATTGCCCCTAGTCCCTTTAGATACTCATAAGATCTCCTTAACTGTATTCCTAAGAAGAGTTGCTACTTCCTCCCACATCTAGTCGGCATCTCCTTCTAGTTTCCATACTTTTTTAGACATTACTTTATCCTTAAGCTGGTCCATAGTATCTCCTTTTAAATTCCACCATTTAACTCTAGTGCACCTTCAATAGCTTCTCTTCTTTCTCTAACCCTTAATTATAAGATCTATGACCAATAATCTATGCTAAGTTGATAAGTTTGCATTAGGTATCATGATGAGAACCAAGGTCAACATGTTCTTGATGGAAAGCTTGTAGCCATGGATGGAGGATTTCATGGAGATTCAAGTGGGAAGCATGCTGCCATAGGTGTACAAGTTGCTGCCAATGATCCATTTTATGTTCCTAGTGGGCCAATCACAAGATCAAGATCTAAGAAGATCAAGGAAGCCATGCAAGGATTGGTGCACAAAACTTGGGCAGATTTGAACAATTGGGCCGAATTGAAGAACAAGCCATTTAAGTTAGGCTTGGAAAGGGAGATCCAATCTTGATCCATTGTATCAAGGTTGTGGAAGACTAAACAAATCTTGAAGATTACATGTTTGGGTTGTGCATTCTTAGATAGATTCTTGAAGATTACATGTTTGGGCCATGAATCATGTCCAAGACTCAAGTATTGGTTTATTTGGTTATATTTTCTTAATATGGCCAAAATTCTATGTTAGGGAGGCCTTTGGTTATGTTTAAATCTAATTTGGTTTCTTTATATTAGATTTGGATCGGCTTTGACTAGTTAGAGTTTGATTTGTAATTACGTCTTACAATCCTATTCCAAGTGGGATTGGCATGACTTAGACTTTTGCTACAAGTAGGATTAATTTGTTAAAATTTAGACTAATTTTATCTTGTCTTAGAATCCTACATGAACTAGGATTGGTGTGATACATATCAGATTAGGAAATAAGAGACTTGGTTAAATCATATTTGTTATGACCTTGTTTTTTAGACTTCTATTAGAATTAATATTTAAAAGGTCTTGGATGTTCATTATGATAGACAATTCAGATTATTCAATTGAAAATTTAAAAAGAGAGTTTTCTCTTTGAGTTTTTGAAAGAACAAAACTAGAACTTATCAAAGAAATCCTTTCTTTGTGGCGTTCACAACACTTCCATTATAACCTTTGTTCAAGTTTCTGTATTCCTTGGTTTTAGACTTTAATATGGTCTAAGTTTTAGGTTTCATTGTTTCTTGGGTGTAGGTTCTTTATACCAAGGTTCTTGTCTTTTTAGACAAAGGGTTAAGGTCTATCAAACCAGATTTGTGTTTAGGTTTCTTGGGATCATATAATCAGATTCTTATGGGTTTTTTAGGGTTCATCTCTATTGGGTTCACATCATTTGGTAATTAGAGCCATCCTAAGCCAGATCTTCTATCCTTCCAATTCAAGATTCACCCTTAACATCTTATTTTCATTATCTATCTTTTTGTTTCTGTTTTGCCACACCCCATACACTAAAACCAAAAAATTTTCCATCCTCATACCCTAAAACATACCAACCAACCTCACTTATCCATTTCACCCAAAACAGATTTGATTTTCTTATTTTTTTCTTGTTTTAG
>JAOQML010000008.1:37968904-37981275 GCA_027568935.1 Erythroxylum urbanii | reverse complement strand
AAACAGATTTGATTTTCTTATTTTTTTCTTGTTTTAGTTCATCTTGTTTCTTTGTTTTTCGTGCAATATAGTTCAAGATACCTTGTTCTTCAAAGATTAGGGTTCTTGCATAAACCAAAAAAAAAGAGAGAGAAAATCATATTAAGAAAAAGAAAATAGAAAAGAAAAGAAAGTGAAAGAAAAGTGCAAGCAACTCCAAGAAAGTGCAAGAAAGTGTCAAGAAGTTTAAGAAAGTTAAGTGTTCTTTCTTTTGTTCTTTTTCTAAACTTCTTCAACCTATTCTTCTAAAAAAACTTGTTCTTGATTATATTTAGTGAACTAACACATCATTTGGATTATTTGAAGGTTTGCTTTTTTCCAAAAGAACTTGATAGAGAAAACAAGAGTGGAAAAAGGCAAGAGTGAGTGAGATTATCATCGAAAAAAAGGCAAGAAGAATGAAACACGAGTGGAGTGTCATTCTTTGAGTGTAAATACCAAGGGAGTGAGTGAGGTTATTTCTTGTTTACTAATATTCATCTGCTGTTTTCATCATGTCTAAGCAAGAGGAAAGTGTTACTAAAGAGACTTCTACAAGCATGGATGGTGATCTCAAGTTTATGATTCAATCCAATGAACACCAATTTCAATGGTTTGACTTTTTGTTTGAGGAGATGAATGACAGAATGGATTCCCTTGAATCTAACAAGCATAGGAGGCAACCAATAAGGGTCCAAAACAATAGGGAGAAAACTAATTTTTCAGATTATGAAGAAGATGATGCCATAAACGTTTTGCATGATGAGTATAATGTAAGGGTTGTTATGGGTAGAGGCTGAGGTAGAGGAGCTAGGGGAAGGATGCATAGGCAAAATTTAGGTGGGAGAGATGATGATGTGGGTAGAAACATAAGAGGAAGGGATATGGTGGACAGAAACTTAGGGAGCATTTAAATGAAGATACCACCATTCTAAGGTAGGAATGGACCTGAAGCTTATCTAGATTAGGAGAAAAAGATTGATTTGATCTTTGATTACCACAATTATTCAGAGGAAAAGAAGGTAAAGCTTGCTGTTGTGGAGTTTAAAGACTATGCTTTTGTATGGTGGGATCAACTAGTGACTAGTAGAAGGAGAAACCTAGAGAGTCCTATTAATAGTTAGGATGATTTGAAGGCTCTCATGAGGAGGAGTTTCATACCTAGCCACTACTATAAAGATCTATTCCAAAGGCTTCAAAGCCTTACTCAAGGGTCCAAGAGTGTGGAGGAGTACCACAAGGAGATGGAGGTAGCGATGATTCGGGCTAATATGGAGGAGGACCGTAAGGCCACTATGGCAAGGTTCTTGAATGGGCTGAATAGAGATATTGCTAATGTTGTAGAGTTGCAACATTATGTGGAGATTGAAGACATGGTCTACATGGCCATGAAGGTGGAGAAACAACTTAAAAGAAAAGGGGCAACAAAGAACCTCAACAATTCTAACTCAACATGGAGGCAGAATTGGAACAAACAAAATCAAAATTTTGGGAGTTCTCCTAAGCCAAAAATCGAGCCTATCAAGGCTAAAGATGATGTCTCCAACAAGCCCAAAGGTAAATTTGAAACCCAAACTAATCGTTCTCATGATATTAAGTGTTTTCGTTGTTTGGGTATAGGACATATTACTTCTCAATGTCCAAACAAGAAAGTGATGATTATGAGGGACAATGGAGAAGTGGAGACTGAGAGTGATGATGATTGTGATGACATGCTATCTTTAGTGGATGATAGTGTTGATGGTAGAGCTAGTAAACCCGTAGATGGAGGGGAGAAGTTATCCCTTGTAACTAGGTATGTCTTAAAGGCTCAAATTAAGGTGGATGATTCTGTCTAGCAAAGGGAGAACATATTCCACACTAGATGCCACATCAAGTCTAAAGTATGTAGCATGATCATAGATGGAGGGAGTTATACCAATGTTACTAGCACATCCCTTGTAGAGAAGTTAAGCTTACCTACCATAAAACACCCTACACCATATAGATTACAATGGTTGAATAATTGTGGGGAGATTCGGGTAACTAGGCAAATGTTGGTTAGCTTTTCTATTGGGAAGTATTGTGATGAGGTATTTTGTGATGTTGTGTCAATGCATGCAAGCCATATCTTATTAGGTAGACCATGGCAATTTGATAGGAGAGTGATCCATGATCGTTTCAAGAATCATTATAAGTTTATAAAAGATGGGAAACAAATAACCTTTGTTCCACTAACACCCAGTCAGATTTATGAGGATCAATTGAAGCTTAGAAAGACGGTTGAACATGAAAAGGTGGTGGGGGCTGAAACTAGTGTGAATGGGCAGAATGTTGTGGAAGTCGAACCAACTAGGGGGAATAAGGATCTTGATACGAGAGAGGGTAAAAAGAAGATGAGTTTCTTTGCAAAGGAAAGTGAGGTTAGGAAAGCCTTATTGGCTGACCAGGCCACAATTCTATTGGTGTACAAAGAATCTTATTTAACCATTAATAAAGCTAACTCTTCTCTTCCTAGTTTTGTTGTTTCCTTGCTGCAGGAATTCAAGGATGTATTTCCTAGTGAGATTCCAAATGGATTGCCACCTATTAGAGGCATTGAACATCAAATAGACTTTGTGCCTGGAGCCATCATTCCAAACCGTCCAACCTATAAGAGCAACCTAGTGGAGATCAAGGAGCTGCAAAGGCAAGTGGAGGATTTAATGAACAAAGGGTATGTGAGGGAAAGCATGAGTCCATGTGCTGTTCTAATGTTATTAGTACCTAAGAAGGATGGGACTTAGAGAATGTGTATTGACTGCTGGGCTATGAACAACATAACGGTAAAGTATTGACATCTCATTCCTAGATTAGATCATATGCTTGATGAATTGCATGATCTTGTGTGTTTACCAAGATTGATCTTAAAAGTGGTTACCACTAAATTAGAATGAAAAAAGGTGATGAATGGAAAACAGCTTTTAAAACAAAATATGGTTTGCATGAGTGGTTACTTATGCCTTTTGGGTTGACTAATGCACCTAGCACTTTTATGAGATTGATGAACCATGTTTTGAGAAATTTCATTGGTAAGTTTGTTGTGGTATACTTTGATTACATTCTGATTTATAGCAAGTGTTTGGATGAAAATGTGGCATATTTAAGATGTGTACTTGCTGTTTTGAGGAAAGAAAAGCTATTTGCTAACTTTGATAAGTGTACTTTTTGCATGGACAAAGCTGTGTTTCTTGGTTATATTGTTAGTGCAAAAGGTATAGAGGTTGATGAGGACAAAGTCAAGGCTCTTAAAGATTGGCCGAAACCTACTTCCATTACTGAGGTAAGATCTTCCCATAGGTTAGCTAGTTTTTATAGGAGATTTGTCAAAGATTTGAGCACTATAACTGCTCCATTGACTGAGATTGTGAAAAAGAATGTGGGATTCCATTGGGGTGCATCTCAAGAGAATGCTTTTAATACTATTAAAGATAGGTTATGTTCAGCACCTCCTTCAGCATTAGCTGACTTTACTAAAACTTTTGAGATTGAGTGTGATGCCTCAGGGATAAGTATTAGAGCTGTTTTGATACAAGATAAGCATCCTATAGCCTATTTCAGTGAGAAGCTTCGAGGTCCTTCATTGAACTACCCTGCATATAACAAGGAACTTTGTGCACTTGTTAGAGCTTTGGAGACTTGGCAACATTACCTATGGCCTAAGGAGTTTGTGATTCATACTGGTTATGAGTCCTTGAAGCATTTAAGGGGCTAACGTAAGTTGAACAAGAGACATGCTAGAAGGATAGAGTTCATTGAAACTTTTCCTTAAGTGATCAAGTATAATCTAGGTAAGGAGAATATAGTTGCTAATGCACTATCAAGGAGGTATGTTCTTCTTAACTCTATGCAAACCAAAAAACTTGGATTTGAATATATTAGAGATTTATATGCTAATGATGCTAATTTTTCTATTTTCTTTAGTGTATGTGACAAAACGGCATTTGTTCAGTTCTACAAGCAAGAGGGATACTTGTTTAGGAAGAATAAACTTTGCATACCATTCTGTTCTATTCGTGAAACGCTTGTGCGTGAGGCACATGGTGGTGGTTTGATGGGACACTTTGGTGTTGTTAAGACCTTAGAAGTATTGCATGACCACTTTTATTGGCCTAAGATGAAATTAGATGTTATTCGCATATGTAGTAGATGCATTGCATATAAAAAAGCTAAGTCTAAGATTTTACCATATGGGTTGTATACTCCTTTACTCGTACCTAGTGAACCTTGGGTGGACATATCTATGGACTTTGTTTTGGGACTGCCTAGGGCTAAAAGCGGTAGGGATTCAATTTTTGTAGTTGTTGATAGGTTTTCTAAGATGGTACACTTTATACCTTGTCATAAAACCGACGATGCAACTAACATAGCTGATTTGTTCTTTAAAGAGATAGTAAGACTCCATAGTGTACCTAAGAGTATTGTTTCTGATAGGGATGTTAAGTTCCTTAGCTATTTTTGGAAAGTATTGTGGCGTAAGTTGGGTACTAAACTTTTGTTTTCTATTACTTATCATCCACAAACTGATGGACAAACTGAGGTAGTTAATAGAACTTTAACTCAATTATTGTACACTTCATTAAAAAGAACTTGAAAACGTAGGAGGAATGTTTGCCATTCATTGAGTTTGCATATAATAGGGGTATACATTCTACTACTTTTGGGATTGTTTATGGATTTAATCCACTAACTCCTATGGATTTGTTACCATTTCCTATGAATGAAAGGGTTAGCTTGGATGGAAAAAGGAATGCTGAATTTGTGAAGCACCTTCATAAGAAGGTACAGCTAAATATTGAGAGGAGGAATGAGCAATATGCCTCTAGTGCTAACAAAGGAAGGAAGCGTGTGTCCTTTGAACCTGGTGATTGGATTTGGGTTCATATGAGAGAAGAAAGATTTCTAACATAAAGGAGATCTAAGTTGTTTCCTAGAGGAGATGGTCCTTTTCAAGTCCTTGGAAAGTTCAATGACAATGCTTACAAGTTGGACTTGCCTAGTGAGTATAATGTTAGTGCAACATTTAATGTTTCTAATCTTTCCCTTCATGATTTAGGTGATGATTCGAGAACGAATCCTTTTGAGGAGAGAGGGGATGATGAGAACCAAGGTCAACATGTTCTTGATGGAAAGCTTGCTGCCATGGATGGAGGATTTCATGGAGATTCAAGTGGGAAGCATGCTGCCATAGGTGGATAAGTTGTTGCTAATGATCCATTATATGTTCCTAGAGGGCCAATCATAAGATCAAGATCTAAGAAGATTAAGGAAGTCATGCAAGGATTGGTGCACAAAACTTGGGCAGATTTGGACAATTGGGCCGAATTGAAGCACACGCCATTCAAGTTAGACTTGGAAGAGGGAGATCCAATCTTGATCTAATGTATCAAGGTTGTGGAAGACTAAACCAATCTTGAAGATTACATGATTGGGTTGTGCATTCTTGGACAGATTCTTGAAGATTACATGTTTGGGCCATGAATCATGACCAAAATTCAAGTATTTGTTTATTTGGTTATATTTTCTTAGTATAGCCGAAATTCTATGCTAGGCAGGCCTTTGGTTGTGTTTAAATCTGATTTGGTTTCTTTGGATTAGATTTGTATCAAATTTGACTTGTTAGAGTTTGATTTGTAATTAAGTCTTACAATCCTATTCCAAGTGGGATTAGCATGACTTAGACTTTTGCTACAAGTAAGATTAGTTTGTTAAAATTTAGATTAGGTTTATCTTGTCTTAGAATCCTACGTGAACTAGGATTGATGTGATACATATTAGATTAGGAAGTTAGAGACTTGGTTAAATCAAATTTGTTATGACCTTATTTCTTAAAGTTCTAGTAGAATGAGTATGTAAAGGGTCTTGGACGTTCATTATGATAGACAATTCAGATTATTCAATTGAAAATTGAGACAGAGTTTTCTCCTTAAGTTCTTGAAAGAACAAAACCAGAACTTATCAAAGAAATCCTTTCTTTGTGGCGTTCACAACACTTCAATTATAACCTTTGTTCAAGTTTCTGTATTCCTTACGTTTAGACTTTAATATAGTCTAAGTTTCGGGTTTCATTGTTTATTGGGTGTAGGTTCTTTATACCAAGGTTCTTGTCTTTTTAGACAAAGGGTCAAGGTCCATCAAACCAGATTTGTATTTAGGTTTCTTGGGATCATATAATCAGATTCTTGTAGGTTTTCTAGGGTTCATCTCTATTGGGTTCACATCATATCACCTTACAATCCTTACAACTGGCTCAATCATTTCACCTTATAAGGAAGTAGTCAATTTGAGTCTTCATGGTTTCACTGCTAAACTTTAGCAAGTGCTACTCTTTTTTACTAAAGAATAAGTTGGCTACCACCAAATCAAATGCTACCAAAAAGTCTAATAAAGTAGTCCCACTATCTTTCCTATCGTTATACCCGAAATCCCCCATAGACACCAAAATATCCATTCAAGCTCACCCTATTTGGCCATTAAAGTCCCCTCCTAAGACCAGAATCTATTAAATCACCCCATTTATCTCTTCCCATAATTAATGCTTAAGTTCTCCTTCCATCTCTAATTGGGGTGTATAAGCACATATCACATTGAAAATAACATCTTTCACTATAATCTTTAAGTACATAATCCTATCATTGATCCTCTGAGCCCTCATAATATGATGTATGAGTTTCTTGACAATCAAGATACTAACAACATTTTGTTGCCTCGAACACCCTAAATATTAGAGTTTGAACTTATTAATCTCTTTCACTTTATCTCCCATCAATTTTGTCTCTTGGATGCATGCTATATAGATCTTATATTTATCTAAAATCTCCACTAATTCCAATGAATTCCTTGTTGGAGTCCCAATGTTCTGAGGACTTATTCACAATCTATCAACATCTTCTCTCCTGTTAACCCTAAAACTAGCACTACCATAAAATGTTAAAGTAACCACTCTTATCCTAACAACCAATACAAGCTATATAAAACAAGCACAACAATACCCTAAATGAAGACTACTTGAGCAAAGTAATAAGGACTAGAGCTTAAAAAATAAAGCCAGATAAAGGGATTAAACTAGTAAGCCCCCAAAAAGGAACTATTAGAGTAGTTAAAAATAGAAATCAAATAAGAAATACTAATAACAACACTAAAAAATTAATAGCAACAATAAAAGGAAAAAAGAAAGTAATCAAAGGAAATGTATGAAAAACCGATAGAGAATTTTGATAGCATGACTAAAAACAAAACAATCGAAGAGGTAGCTATACCAATTGGGAAAAATCAGAAAATCCCAATCAATGTATAAACCATAATTAATCCCAGAAAAACCCTAAACCTAGCCCTAACCCTAGCCCACGAAATTAGTCATACCACTTAAATGACAGTAAGCAAATCAAAACTTAGATAGTCCAAATATGAACCAATAATGGTCACCTCTTGCCTAAAACAACACGAGTTGCGGAAGAACTTACGAAGGGGAGCCACAAAGAGAAGTTAGAATTGGCTTTGAACCATTATACAAAACGAGCAAAAGGCTCCACATTTGACGATTTTCCGGCAAATTGAAAACTTATTTGAAGGTAAAACCAATTTGAAGAGCTTCCAATAATATATAACCAATTTGAAGAGCTTCCAATAATATATATTGTTACTAAAACCAAGGCAAAAAGTTGACTTGAAAAGAAAAATTGTTTTGTAGTTTGGTAACAATGGCAAGAGCAAATGCATAGAATATGAACAAAAGCAAACACATCTGCGTACTTAATTAAGAGGCAAAACAAAATGACCAAGAATTAAAAAAAAAAAGTTGGCGCCTAGCATCAGAAAGAAATCAAAATTGCGTGAAAGAGCAATCAGGTTAATTGAAAAGGAGTTAAATGAATCCAAATTAGGGATGTTAGAAAAATGCAAAGCAATGAAGTTAGTGCGTCTTAAAAAACAGTTTAAAACTACATGAATTGGAAAACATTGATTGTTCAATGAAACAAGACTAAGATGACAAATTCAACTGGAGAATTAGTAAAGCAACCGTAGTACCTAGCTAAGATAATCGAGGAAAATGGAAAGAGGAAACCTTAGCAAACCTTAAAAAGGAAGTAATAGCGACCAAAGGCTTAGAATGACGATCATTAACGAGAATAAGTCTACAACCGCGACCGTCCAATCATGCTTGCAATTTTCCATGTTCTTTTCGCGTAGGCAACAGATATGTAGCATTGTTGTTCTTGGCATACCAAGCTTCAGAGCATTAGTTAAAGACCTTCATAATTGACTGAGGTTATTAATTGACAAATTTTCTTTCTATACCATCTATAATTATTTTGTTGGGATCCAAAAAAAAAATTCATTACTTGCATTGCATGTGGTTTCAATTTTAAAAAATCATAGATTCAATCTGTGAAGAATTGTTATGCATTGAAATTTTTTAAAACAATTATTCAAATAGATAATGTCAGTATTTTTTAGATTAACTTAACTCAATCAGATTTTTAAAAATTAGAATTTGATAAAATTTAATTTGAATTTAAATCTAAATTCAAAAAGAAAAGAGATACAAAGATTTTAACTCGAATTTTTGTTATAAGAAGTCTATCCGATCGAGCCCCGCCTATTCTTATTCCTGCGCCAAAGAATAACTGAGGGCTTAGAGAACGGTCGAACTAAAATGTGGTTTAGATAGAATGAGGTCATCAATTTTGTTGTGCAGTGCTTAGTTTATTTAATGAATGTTATTGGAGGCGGGACCACAGTGGTATTATGAAATCAATCAATTGTCTCTGTCTTCAACAAAAGCACAGTGTCTAAGTGTGGCACGGTCACTAAATGTTGGGAGTTTGGTGATTGGTCGAGACAGACGACTATCTGGGGAAGGCTTCGACTGCGGCCAAGTCTATATGTTTGAAACAAAGAAGAGTAGTACAAGAGAACTGTCCGCGTACCTAAGAAATCTTGACTTGGCAGCCACGTATGTTTAAAGAGTCCTCTTTTCGCCTTTTTCCGTAATTTTGGTTATTTATAACGTCGGAACCAAGTGGGTGTGGGTTGAAACATTTGAGCCCGTCAAACTGTAGCAAATTACAGTAAAGTGAATGAAAAAGATTGAAACTTGAGGGTGATGCTCTGTTTTCTGATTCTAGGGGCTCTTGGATCTTGGGCTTCTGGTAATTTCTTTGGTCTGGTATCTTCTTCGGCTGCTAATGCTCTGTTGATGGTTTTATCCGGCAGACAAAATTAGTGAGAAGAGCAAGGTTATCTCCTTTTCAACCGCAACTTTCTCTTTATAAACGAGGCACAGGCGATGGGAACCCTACACGTGAATTGTTCCCATGCCCTGAAGTAAGGCAAAAGGTATAGGCGAGCAAGTCCAAGTCTGGACTAGAATATTATGCGATATGGTTAAAGCATGATCAGGGTTCCTCCAGAAAAACATGGACATGGTCATGTAGATGTAGTGGAGAGTGAGTATGAAGGACATAAACCAATTTGGACTTCATATAAGATTTGTGTTAATTAAGGACGTTAACAAAAATTTCCAATCTGAATCATTAATGAATAATTGGATATTTAAAAAAGAAAATTACATTAAATTACTAAAAGCCTCAATTAACTATTACTTGCTTGAAATGAATGGGCTTACTCAAAGATAAATGAATACTTCTTACATTTTATTAGATAGGAAAAAAGAAAAACTACACCAGATTTTGCTTTCGTAGAGAGAATCGAATGTAGATTCTTCTTCGTTAGGATGCTAAAGATTCTAGGGGTCCACGGTTAGTGATATATCGTCACCAATGCATGTTTGCCACGTGGGCTTCGGTCACTTAGAAAATTAAAGCGAAGAGCGCACTTCTAGGGGTCGTGGGGGGAGAGGCTGTGGTTGTGGTTTTTGGATGTTGATGTCATCATCACATACTTGTCTTTTCCAAAACCAAAGGAAATGGGTCCCATCCCAATTCCATGAGTTGAGTTTTATTTAAGACTTGCTTTTAATAATATATATATCATCATTCAAGCCCATAATCTTTTCCAAAACAAGAAAACAGCTTGGAAAAACTTTCACATTTTCACAATCCTTCGGCAGGTACACATGGTATGGTATAGATTCTACCTAGGCAAGTTTACAAGCACTTTAATGGGTGGCTGAATTAGTAGAGTTAGAGAGATAGGGGTTAAAAATGTCTGTGTTTGAATCCTTTTATTTACACTCTTTTGATCGAACCTGTCGTATTCGATTGGTGTAATTTGCAGGTTATTATGTCAATCCAAATGTTTACTCAACATACATAAAAAAGATAGCTGTTGCAAATTCCTCCGTTCTAAAAAAAAAAAGTTCCAGAACCATTTTGTATAAAATTTAAGAACACTTTATATATATATGATCAAATTAATTTGTCAGGTGAAAATATATTCTAGGCTAAAGATGAAATCAAGCATTCTTTTATTCTTTTTGAAAGGCTAAGATAGTACCTTAATTCCCAACCATCTCTTGAGGTAGACATTGATCCTGCAACTTATTGGGCATGTTCAAATATTCCTATATGTTGGCTTGCATGGCTTCTATGTGTTGATCTTGGACCTCAGTCTTTATGCTTCTTTAATATGGAAGTTATAACTTGTACAAAGAATCTATACACGGATCGATGAATCTGAGGGGCGATCTGAGGCTAGCAAACCGCGCTCAAGTGTAGCTCTGTCATATGCATCAATGACAACGTTTTTTTGCTTTGAGAGATTACTATTATTTGGTGTCTGCTTCTCAAATTTCATGCCATCCAAGCAAAGATTGTCCCAATCACTTCTCTTCGTCTTCATTAATTATTAAGTTCGACCCATTAAAAGATTGAAATTTATAGATGGCTTCCTTTTAATAACACGTAGATATGTCTCCAAGTAATACAATGATCATAATATTTGGAGGGGTGGGAGAAGGATTACTTTTTCGCAATAATTGAGAGAATTTTGTCAGAATATCCACCAGTAATATTACTACTTACTACCGCTACCTTACTATTTCCTTGTCGTTGTCAACTTGGTAAATAACTCTTTCTCAAGTTTTTACCCCATCAGTCTCAGTCTTGCTTCTCGAAATGAATCACATAAAATAATCAGTATGGAGAAATTGGTCTCCTTAATCCTTCCAAAAGATAAATTCAAATGTTGTAAAACTCTTCTCTTCTCTTCAAATCATCCACACACGCACTATAATAAGTGACAAACTTGGTTTCTGCGCATCGAATCCCAAGAAACTCTACACTGAGACACATGATCCCATATTTATACTTAATCTAATCAAATCTGAAATTGGATCGCATCGCAAAAACAAAAATCAGACTTCCGGACAATACATATTTCTTCAACTTCAAGAAACCAATTACTTCCCCCGGACTTTCTACATCCGCAAGTCCGCTACTGAAAACTTCCACTTTGATGATTCCTTGTAATCTTACAAAATCATATCTACTTTTCAACATTAATTGCCACGGAACAAACAGTAGTTCAAAGCTAGCTAGCCACAAACAGATTCATATCCTGCCCCCCAAAAAACCTAGTTTCATCTAATTCAACACTTGCTAATAGTAATAACTACAGAAAAAGAGAGAGAGAGAGAGAGAGAGGGAGAGGGAGCAGGATCCGAATCAAAGGTTATAAACAAAATCACAGATTCGTTTTTCTAGTTTGAAGTATGAAAACATATATATGATGATGGTGATGTTGATGATGGAATATGGGCAATGATTGAATGAATCATACGCAGAGAGCGCCAACTTCAACGAGCTTAGGGACTAGGTGACCACTGAGGTGAAGGGCGACGAGGGACTCAAGGCCGCCAATACAGGTGCCGCCGATGAAGACGGCGGGGGCGAGAGGACTGCGAGAAGGCGAAGGAGGAGTGTCGTCGGAGTCGTGAGCCGGAGGTGGAGGTGGTGGAGGAGGAGGGAGAGCGGAGATCTCGTGGTCATCCAATTCGATGACAGTGGGATGGACGCCGATGGTGGCCAGCAGCTTCTTCATGACATGGCACATGCAACAGGAGGATCGAGAGAAAATAATAACTGGGTGGTCGGAGATGAGACGTTGGATACGGGTCTCGGTGGATTCTGCGGCGTCGATTGATAGAGATGATGAGTTGGCGGCGTCGGGAGGGTTAAGGTCCAGTAGTCCCTGCATCGCCAGACACAAAATAGAGACCTTTAGTAGAAGAAATATTTATCCGTCGGAGAGAGAGAGCAGGGGTTTGTGTCAACGGGGTCAAGTGGCATATTTGAAGCGAGGAGGTGGGGTGGGGGTTCTGAGTTTTTATTAATTAGTTTTATATATATATATATATATATATATATCTAGAG
>JAOQML010000008.1:37942891-37968804 GCA_027568935.1 Erythroxylum urbanii | reverse complement strand
CGAGGAGGTGGGGTGGGGGTTCTGAGTTTTTATTAATTAGTTTTATATATATATATATATATATATATATCTAGAGAGAGAGAGAGAGAGACGAGCGACAGTGTGCGTGACGTGAGAAACTTAAACAGAAGTGGGTTGCTCGCTTGCATCATAAAGTACCCCTTATTTATGTTTTCAATACCTCTTTTTTTTTAATTTCACTTTTTTCTTTTTTCTTTTTTCATGGGAATTGCTTATTCGGGAAGCACACGCGCTGACTGATTTTCAATTTCATTTTGGATTGGAATTTAATTTTTAATTATTCTCAACCATTTACCATTCAAGTTGCGACTGATTTTCAATTTCATTAATTTTGGATTGGAATTTAACTTTTAATTATTTTCAACCATTTATCATTCAAGTTGATTTCATTTATATGGCGATGTGGTGTAGAAGGGAACATTAATATCACCAACTATTTTAATTATATGCTGATTTAAAGTTAACTAAAAATGGCATCATCCTTCACTCTTTCAAATATGAAAGAAAGAAAAATATATGTTAGGGATGACATTTTAATGGTAATTTAATCATGGAGATTGGAATTTTCTTTTTTGGGTAAAGAAAATTGATTGCATCACTTCATTATTATAATTATGAGATATAATTTTTATGATACTCAAAAATTAATTGTTAGTATAAAACTTTATTTGTGTATCTTACGAATGATGTCTGTAAAAGATAGTCGAAAGCTTACATGTCTCCACTATTATAAGAATGGGATCTATTTATTAGTTATTTTGAAATAAAAATAGAAAATGATGTTCACACAAAGACAGGGAGGCTGTTTGTCTCCACCATTACAAGTGATAATGTGTTAAGTCTTAAGAAATTTAACCTTATTAATAATGAATATGCATGAAATAATGATATATGTAACTATATAAACAATCAATCAATTTTTTTAATCTTATCTTGATCTGTGATGCCAATTTCAATTTTAATCTTCAATAGAATGCAATATTTATTTCATCTTTACCCTTAATCATAATTCATCTTCTAGAACTTCGATTATACTTTTCCTTGCAATATCATACTTTAAAAAATATTAGTAAACCTCTAAAGAGTTAGAGGTAGTATCTTATTGATGATCATTTTTCTTTCTTCATCTAAAAGCAAGACCTAAGCTTTAACAAGGAACCATTTTTTTCTTGGTATATAAAGATTAATATATTAATGATTAAAGGTATGAATGCATAATACTATAAAGAAGAATAAGGTGACTCCTTAATACAACATATCTAGGAGACCATATCCTTGTTCCAAGTTAGATGATAAAATTTAACAAGATCTTAAAATCTATAAAACTATGAATGCAAAATAGATTTGCTTAAGATAAAAGAGAAATATTATCAACAAATTTCATCCAAAAATACAAAAGCCCAAGAAAAAAGAGAGTCTCAGAAAGGACCATATTATAATAATATCTCTTCTTTCTTTAGTGATGTCTCCAATTGTTACAACAGAAAGGAGGGGGTTTTCCTTTTATTCCTTAAAAGTGCTAAAACCTGCAAACTAGAAAACAATAACTTGTAAATAAAACTAAGATAAGATCAATAAGAATGCATTTCATAAGAGGTTCCAAGGGTAAGTTATAAATAGGTTAGGGGAAAATCCATCATTTTTAACGACAATTTTAATCATGAAAATTGCGACATAAATAGCTGAAGAGAGATATGGAGATGAATTAGAAAGTAGCACATTTAATCAATGTGGAAGGAGAGTTCTTAAGGATTGTTAGGGGTGTGAAAGTTAAGATAATATTATCAACGTTAGTAAGGCTAGCCAAAGTTACAATTTTAAGTAACAATTTAGGAACTTTATGTGGAAAGGGAGAATTGAAAAAGAAGTGGTCATGAGATTTTATGAAGGTAATGTTTTAGAATGTTTTGTGTAGGAATTCTATTAAGGGTTTTAAGCTTCTTCACCTTTGTTAGCATGATTGGAAGGTGTGAAGGTATTTTATTTTTATTCTCAATAAATTCACTTGAGCTAGTAGGAAGCCAATTTTAAAATTCAGTTGAGATGATATAAGAACCTCTAGTATAAAGGGGAAAACAAAGTTGTAAACTACTTTTGAAAAGAAATCTCTAAATATATAAACACTAGGATGTCAAGGACCATGCCAAAGGTTTATATATTCCAAACAAAATTGTTGTGCAATAAGTGGTTTTGGAAAATAGTTCTAACCATAGGGAGTTTCCTTTAAGTCCAAGATAAGCTAGAGTAAGCGTAGATGGTCAGAAACTTTTCTCTTTTAGAATGAAAAGTGAATTCAACTCATAAACACTCTTGCTAAAAAAAAGAGTCTAAATCCTTTTTTTTAAGGAATTTGTTTAAAGTTTTGGAGGTTTAACTCCCAAATCTCCTTGATATTTAGGAATGTAAATAATTTTTGAACTTATTTTGGTTTTATTAGAGGTTGTAGCAGTTCTAGAAAAAAGAAAATTGCTTAATCTCATTTCAATATCATTAGTGACCTTTGCATGGATTAATAAATAAGAGGATCAATAAATGCTTAAGTTATTTATAGATAAAATAATGAGTTGAAGTCTCTTAGAAAATGATAAAAATTTGTTAACCAAGTAGTGGTTCTCTTTTTAAACTTCAATATCAACGAGAGTCATAGTATGTGAGCGTAGAAATGATAATGGTTATTTCAAGTTAGTTAACAAAGAGATTACCTAGTTGCAACCTAGTTTGTGTAAATATATGAGTAAAAATTTTGGAAATGTAATTTGAGACAAAAATTTGGATTTTTTATGGCTTACTTTTAGCCAAAATAGGTCTTCAAATTTGTTTAATACATCTAAAAGATTTGGAAAGAAAAGTTGTTAGCATTGAAAAAGAGTATGGTGTTGTTAAAAAAGGTTAACATAATGACTTTTATGGAGGTTCATGTCCAGTGATACTTGAAAGTAGGTTTGAGGGTGATGTTCTTTTATATTAGAAGGCTAAGGAATTCCATGAAAATGTTAAAAAAAATAAGTTGATGGTCAATCACATTACTTAAGGCCTCTTGCAATTTTGGGAAATCTAATGGGTTTAGCATTGATGAATATGAAAAAGGTAGGTTAGGTAATATACACAAATATAAAATTAATAAAGTTAGCATGACAACCAAAACCTCAAAATACTTGAGGTTAAAGTACTAACAGGTAGAACTAAAAGCTTTAGAAAGGTTAATTTTAATGGTGCATCTTAGGTGGCCATATCAATATAATAGTCTCTAAGGAGTTCTTTGGAAAAAAGAGTATTATCACCAATTCTTCTACCATTGATGAAAACATGGTTGATAATATGCAAAAGTGTACTTTTAAATTTGCTAGCCAAAAACATAGAGATAGGCTTATAGATCATGTTATAATAGGACATAAAGTGAAAATCTAAAACAATAGAGGGTTTTGGATTTTGGGATGAGGGAAATAAAACTAAAATAATCTCTTTCAGTTGTTTTCCATAAATAAAAAAATTGGTAACTGTTAGAGTGAAATTAGAACCTACAATTGGCAAAGATTTCTTGAAAAAGAGAGTACCAAAACCAATGGAACTGAGGGCTTTAAAGGAATCAAAACTAAAAAATATAAATTTAATTCTTGGTCGATGAAAGGTTTTACAGAAGTTTAGAACAATATGAAGAGATCAGGGATTTTGAGATTACGAAAGGGAAAAGGTTAGAAGGAGAGATTTGTCCTTACTAAGGGAGCTGACAATGAAAACAATGATGGACTTGATAGTGTTAATGTCAAAGATGATAAATTTGGATTCATTTATAAGGGACACAACTTTGGTTATATTTCGATTGGAGAGAATAGAATTGTAAAAGAATATGGAATTGTTGTCTTCTTGTTTGAGACACGTAATGTTAGAAGATTGTTTGTCATAGATTCATAGTAAGCAAGGGCTTTAAGGAATTCCTAAAAATTTGGTTTTTTAGCCTCTTTAGTAGGATTTAAGATGAGATTTGGTTGAATTATATAGAGGTCAGATTTGGTTAAGCTTATAAAGGTATTAATATTATTTATATAAGAGATCTTAGGAGTTTAAGGTCTCTTATCACATAATCTTTTATGCTTTACTTTGATAGACATAAGATGTTTGTAAAAGGGGATAAACTAAGTTTTTTGGATAGTATTTTTAAAAAGAGGGTGGTTAATAATGAAATAAAAGTATCTTAAGGGAAAGACTCTTTTAGAGGGAGTTTCTAAACATAAGACATGAATTAGGCTATGGTTTAAAAGATTACGCAACGTAAAGAGAGCTGAAGAGGAAGGGAATGAATGAAGCCAATAAAGATTAAAAAGGGACTTATCAAGCTTTCTTTGAATGAAGCAAGACCCAATTTTCTTATCACTCTAAGTGTATAAGGAATTTGTAAATTTAAAAGGTAATGTTTTAGAATATTTTGTGTAGGAATTCTATTAAGGGTCTTAAGCTTCTTCACCTTTGTTAGCAGGATTGGAAGGTGAGAAGGTATTTGATTTTTATTCTCAATAAATTCACTTAAGCTAGTAGGAAGCCAATTTTAAAATTCAGTTGAGATGATAGAATAACCTCTGGTATAAAGGCGAAAACAAAGTTATAAACTACTTTTGAAAAGAAATCTCTAAATATATAAACACTAGGATGTCAAGGACTATACCAAAGGTTTATATATTCCAAATCAAATTGTTGTGCAATAAGTGGTTTTGGAAAATAGTTCTAACCATGGGGAGTTTCCTTTAAGTCCAAGATAAGCTAGAGTAAGGGTAGATGGTCAGAAACTTTTCTCTTTTAGAATGAAAAGTGAGCTCATTTAACTCGTAAAGACTCTTATTAAAAAAAAGAGTCTGAAATCATTTTTTTAAGGAATTTATTGTAAAGTTTAGGAGGTTTAACTCCCAAATCTCCTTGATATTTAGGAATGTAAACAACTTTTGAACTTATTTTGGTTTTATTAGAGGTTTTAGCAGTTATATAAAAAAGAAAATTGCTTAATCTCATTTCAATATCATTAGTGACCTTTGCATGGATTAATAAATAAGAGGATCAATAAATGCTTAAGTTATTTATAGATAAAATAATGAGTTGAAGTCTCTTAGAAAATGATAGAAATTTGTTAACCAAGTAGTGGTTCTCTTTTTAAATTTCAATATCAACAAAAGTCATAGTATGTGAGCTTAGAAATGATGATGGTTATTTCAAAGAGATTACCTAGTTGCAAGCCAGTTTGTGTAAATACATGAGTAAAAAATTTGGCATTGTAATTCGAGACAAAAATTTGGATTTTTTATGGCTTACTTTTAGCCAAAATAGGCCTTCAAGTCTGTTTAATACATTTAAAAGATTTTGATAAAAAAGTTGTTAGCATTGAAAAAGAGTATGGTGTCGTTAAAAAAAGTTAATATAATGACTTTTATGGAGGTTCATGTCCAGTGATACTTCAAACTATGTTTGAGGGTGATGTTCTTTTATATTAGAAGGCTAAGGAATTCCATGAAATGTTAAAAAAATAAGCTGATGGTCAATCACCATACTTAAGGCCTCTTATAGTTTTGGGAAATCTAATGGGTTTAGCATTGATGACTATGAAAAAGGTAGGTTAGGTAATATACACAAATATAAAATTAATGAAGTTAGCATGACAACCAAAACCTCAAAATACTTAGGTTAAAGTACTAATGGGTAGAATTAAAAGCTTTAGAAAGGTTAATTTTAATGGTGCATCTTAGGTGGCCATATCAATATAATAGTCTCTAAGGAGTTCTAGGGAAAAAAGAGTATTATCACCAATGCTTCTACCATTGATGAAAATTGATTAGTTATGGTTGATAATATGCAAAAGTGTACTTTTAAATTTGCTAGCCAAAAACATAGAGATAGGCTTGTAGATCATGTTATAATAGGACATAAAGTGAAAATCCAAAACAATAGAGGGTTTTGGATTTTAGGGATGAGGGAAATAAAACTAAAATAATCTCTTTAAGTTGTTTTCCATAAATGAAGAAATTGGTAACTGTTAGAGTGAGATTAGAACCTACAATTGGCAAAGATTTCTTAAAAAAGGGAGTACCAAAACCAATGGAACTGAGGGCTTTGAAGGAATCAAAACTAAAAAAATATAAATTTAATTCTTGGTCGATGAAAGGTTTTACAGAAGTTTAGAACAATGTGAAGAGATCAGGGATTTTGAGATTACGGAAGGGAAAAAGTTAGAAGGAGAGATTTTGTCCTTACTAAGGGAGCTGACAATGAAAACAATGATAGACTTGATAGTGTTATCATCAAAGATGATAAATATAGATTCATTTATAAAGGACACAACTTTGGTTATATTCCAAGAGAATATAATTGTAAAAGAATATAGAATTGTTGTCTTCTTGTTTTAGACACTTGATCTTAGAAGATTGTTTATCATAGATTCATAGTAAGCAAGGGCTTTAAGGTATTCCTAAAAATTTGGTTTTTTAGCCTCTTTAGTAGGATTTAAGATGAGGTTTGGTTGAATTATATGGAGGTCAGATTTGGTTAAGCTTATAAAGGTATTAATATTATTTATATGAGAGATCTTAGGAGTTTTAGATCTCTTATCATATAATCTTTTATGCTTTACTTTGATAGACATAAGATGTTTATAGAAGGGGATAAACTAAGTTTTTTGGATAGTATTTTTAAAAAGAGGGTGGTTAATAATGAAATAAAGGTATCTTAAGGGAAAGACTCTTTTAGAGGGAGTTTCTAAACATGAGACATGAATTAGGCTATGGTTAAAAAGATTAAGCAGAGTAAAGGGAGCTGAAGAGGAAGGGAATGAATGAAGACAATAAAGATTAAAAAGGGACTTATTAAGCTTTCTTTGAATGGAGCAAGAGCCAATTTTCTTATTACTCCAAGTGTATAAGGAATTGGTAAATTTAAAGTCTTTAAGATTACAAGCTATTAAGGTATTTTAAAAATCCAACATATTTGAACTATAAGGGATAGAAGTCTATAAGGAATATATAGGGTGAATAACATAATTAAAATCACCAATAGCCAACTAAAGAGAGAAAGACTAATTCTAAGAGATATGTAGGAGACTAATCTAAAGATTTTCCCTTTTTAATGGAAGAGTTATTAGATGCATAAACCATAGTGAGAAGAAAATAGGAGTTTATATCATTAGAAAAATATAAAGGCATATAATTTATTTATTATGGAGAATGACAATAGGTTTAAAAGTATCATGATTCTAGGTTATATTGATTCTATTGTTATAGTCCTCGTTAAGATTATTTAAGGAAGACCAACTATAAAAATTGAAAGAAGTGATTTCAGTATAAGTTAGGATTTTAATCTAGTTTCAAGAAACAAGGGAAAATTTAAGAGAGGAAAAGATACTTTTGACATTTACTTAGAATGATATTTACCCTTATATTCCAAGAAACAAAAACATTTATGTGGGGAAAGAAGAGTTTAAACACTCCTCTAATGCTAGTTTTTTTTTTCATTTACTGATATAGTAAAACTTAATAACCAGACTTAGTTTCAAGGTTATTATTGTAATCACTAAAACAATACTCGATATTAAAATATACCCACAATTAATAGGATTAAAGGATAAAAAGTTCTAAAATGCCCAACCTTTTGACATTTTTTCAATTTAGTGCTCAAAATTTTAAAATTTTCAATTAAATGACTAACCTTTTATGACCTTAACATTTTGAATTCTTAACAACTTAATTCAAAATGTTAACTCCATTGGTAATTTACCAATTTTGATAACAAAATCTTTGTTATCTATGACATGTAGGTGTCCATGTGGAAAAAAAATGTTTGCAAACTAAACATACCTATAACCTAATCTGAACAACCCATAAGCATACCTATTAACTCAAATACCCAAATACCTATTACTCAAATACTCATTTCCCATTTAATTTCAAAATACCCTATTTAACTTTTCATCTCTGTTGCATTAGAATTTCAGTTATAATTTTGAAATACCCTCTTCTAAAGGCTCAAATTAATAATTCGAAGGTAAAAAGAAGCACTTAATGAAGAACTAAAAAGCAAGGAAGAAGTAGTGAAGTAGTGCGAAGTCAAAGTCCTACATAGGGAAGAAAAATTAGGTTAATTAGACCAAACATTTGAGAGGAAGTCAAAGAAAGTGAAGGAGAAGAAGAAGGACATTGATTCTAGGTTGCAAAATATAAAGGAGAGGGAAAAATCTTTGAAATCTAAGGGGAAAAATGGATCTTTAGAGGAAAAAGTTACTTGTTAATAATGAGAGCTTGCAATTTATAAATTATGAATGTGAGAAGAAAAGGGATGAAATTGCTTATCAAGAGATGCAGATTGGTGAAAAGAATAAAAGTTTGAAAAAACCAATTAATAGAAGATAATCAATGTACATTTATAAGTAGAACTAAAATGATAGTTAAAGAAGTTTAGGATTAACCACAAGGTGTGGCGTGGGTGGTAGCTACCTTTGTCCCTTAACCATGAGGTGTGGAGTTTGATTCCTACCCATACGTATGGAGCAGCACCTGTGGCCAGCAGCCTACCCCCATCTGGGAGCTCAGTTGTCGCGAGGGATTAGTCACTGTTGTCGACGGTGGATACCCCGGGTTCACCCAAAAAAAAGAAGTTTAGGATTTAGCAGGAGCTCCTCTCAAAAGAAGGTAAAGATTTGAAACTAGCAAGGAAGAAATTTGAGAATGGGAAGTACTAGAAGAGAAAAGAAGTAATATCTTGTTTCCATACTAAAGGTTAGGACATATGATCCTAGACCATGGTATATGAGAAATAACATTTAGAAATTAGAGGTGCATTACATTCACATGCATATCATGAGCATACACACAAATTTTGATTTCTATACACATTGCAAAGAATGTATATGCACTTAATTGACATATCCCGGGGTAAGAACAATTTAAAATGGTTATGACGTGAATTATGAATTTATATGTCTTAAATTTTGGACTGATGGTTTCAATTATGAATTTGGGATTTATTTGTCAAAATTGAGAGATTTATGAAATTATATGTATTTTTGCACTAAGAAAAATGTTAAGTAGCAAGACAAATTAATTCATGGTAATAGAAATAAGTGACAATTGGTAGAAGAAATAAATGACAGGTGACATTAGGATTTATTGATAAGTGGCATAGAAAATTGGATGACAATTGACTTGAAGATTGGGAGACAAATAGACTAGAGATTAAATGATATTGGGTACCATGATTAGAAGTTATTAATTTGATTATTTGTATGGCAAGTGTCATGACATGTGTCATGACACTCACCAAGCCTTTAAACCTATGAAACTCTTATATTAAAAGACCATATTTATCTTGTCTTTCACTTTTGTTAAATGCTCTCATCTTCTTCATTTTCTTTCTTCTTCTCCACTCATGACACTCACTCTCCCCACTCACAACGTTGAACTTTGCCATCATTTTTCTTAAGCAACTCTAAGACTTCGATTATCATCTTCCTGTTACTCGAAAACTTATCCTATTCGTCCTTGAAAGTTGATAATCGTGTAAACATGAGAAGCTAGGGTTATGTGATGATTTGAAGAAGTATTGAGTTAAACAAGTAAACAAGTTCTTGTTCTTAATGGCTTAATTAAATGAAATATATATGATGATAGTTTAGAGATAGAATGATCATGATAATAGTGTTGATGAGTGCTGGAAATTTTGATGAATGAATGGTTATAAATATGTTCTGTTTTTAAATATATAAAAACATGGATATTGGTTATTATAAAGATGAATTAGATTGAGTTTTGAAGCTACAGAAAAGGTTACTGTAGTGTTCTTGAAATGAGAAGAACTAGGATTTATGTATGATAATGAATTATGATGTTGTGTTTTATTTTTATATAGATGATAAACCATAGTTTATAGATTGTTTTATGGATAATATTGAAATGAAAATGAGGTGAGAATAAAGAGAAAATAAAGTAAAAATGATGAACTATACATAAGATGTGTTAGATGTAACATGTAGGAGTAAAATCTGGAAAAACATGGAAGAAGTTGGTTGGGATTTTTAGGATATAATGACCCACGATCATAAGAATGCCTCCACGATCTTGGGAAGTGCAAGAAATGCCTGGAAAGTTTCAGATGGCTTAACCCACGATCGTGGGAATGCCTCCATGATCGTGGGAAAGGCCTTAAGCGTGAGATGTTATCTTTTATGTGATGTTTAAATCAAATAATGCTAAGGTATTTTCCTATGATGTATTTAGACTTGATTGAGGCTTGAAACAAACCTAGTTTGGTGTTGATTAAGTTGATAAAGTGTTTGATATGTTTAACGTGATAATTGAGGTTATAACATAAAGAATGAATTGTTGATATCAAGTTTTTAAAATCTGGAAATTTAGAGTTGTTTAATGAATAAAAGTGCTCTTATGATTGTAAATGTGATCTAAAGGATATGAGTAAGGTGTATTAGGTAAGAATGAATAAGAACTTAGATATTACATGATTATATAGTGCTAGAAAAAGGATTAAAGAATATGTGATTGATGAATCAAGTATATTTGAGGTGAAAACCTAAGTGTGAAATAAACATACACAAGTGATAATGTTTGAATGATCAAGACTTATAATTAAGGATACATACCTGGGAAAGTCAAATTGATCATGCATTGTACATAATACATATACATATGTGTATGATTGAGTACTAATATGATTGAGCAATTCAGTAACGTGTAAATGTGTGTGTATTGCATGGTTTAGATGCTCAAGTCGAACGTCAACATCCAGACATTGCCAGCTCATCGAGGCAATAGTTATCTGGAGCTTACTATGAGTAACCTAGATGTTTCTCACTATGATTGATTATATTTGCTTAAATTTCAATTATTGAACTGATATATATATGAATGTGATAATTCCGGACATTGATGGTCTGAGGACTTGGATAATTGATATTGCATTGGAAGTGTTCATAATTGAATGTGAATCTGGAAAAATAAGTGTACTCAACAAAAATGTTGAATACTAGACTTAGGTCTGATGAAAATGTGAAAGTGACTTACATGATGAATGAAAGTGATTGATTACATATAATGTGTAATGATACATCTGATTACATTGAAATGCATGATCAGATAAAGAAAGTTGTGACCTAAATGGCCAGTGAAAAGAGTTTAAAGCTCAAAAAATGTGCATAAAATGCCACAGGCTCAGTATTAAGATGAGCTCGGTATTCACAACGAATACGGGACAGTTGTCAATAAGCCCAGTATCCACAACAAATACGGGATAGTTAAAAAGGCGCTAAGTCACAACAAAATAATAACGAAAGTGGAGTCACATGTGCATTTGCATATACCTCCTTACATGTGTCTTATGATTGAATAGAAATGAATAAGTGAACTATATGATATATAGTGGAAAATAAATGAGTATGTGTTGTCGTATAAAATGTGAATTGATCTACTGTTTTGAAACAAAATGTGACGTGATATTCAGTATTTGTGATGTGATTTTATTGTAAATTGAATTGTGAATTATCTTCGTGGTTTGATAAGAGTGAGCCCATCGAGGATGGTTCGCTCACTGAGTTCACAAAACTCATCAAAATTGCAACGTTGATTTTCAGGTACGAGAGAGGAGACTTAGCTTTTAAGATGTTCTAGAAGAAGTCTAGTACTGCATTTTTTGACTAAAGGAATGGCTCAAAGATCGGTCAGCTGACTATGAGGAGTTGGATAGAATGTTTTTGTATAATTCCTTATTTTTGTAGAATGTTGTAAAGAGTAGTAAACTCTTATATGTTTTTGATATTGTATATATGGTTTATGTAGTGAAAAGCTACAATACTTCTTTTATGAATAGAAATGAGGAATTGATCTTTGAATATTTATGTTATATATGTATGATGCCATAATAAGTGAATGTGATTGTTCTAACATGCCACGTTCACAGGGCATGTGTCTGAATGTCATTTTGGATGTTCGGGTATGTGCTTGGTAGAAGTGGGGTGTTACAAAAGAGCTCAAATTGGTAAATAGGAAATGGGTATATAGGTAATTGGTATTTAGGTTATTAGGTATAGTTATAGATCATTCAGATTAGGTTATGAGAGTTCTTAGTTGGCCATTATTTTTTAGCATGGATGCCTAAATGTCATGGATAAAAAAGATTTCATTAGTTAAATCAACAAATTACTAATAGAATTAAGGTTTTAATAATGAGTTGTTAAGATTATAAAAGTTTAGTCACTTAATTGAAATTTTTAAAAGCTTGGGCATTGAATTAAAAAAATTCCAAGATGTTAGGAACTTTATAATTTTTTCCTAGAATTAACTATATGGTCGGAGTGATTAAGAAAGTTATCTAATTTTAGAGAGATAGAGGAGCTAGGGTGAACACTAGTAGGTGAAGACGACTTAGGAAAGTCAATTTGAGGTGGAAGAGGATTATGCTAGATCTATTTTGGGTTGCAAGGCTTTGAAGTTATGTTGATATTGGGAGAAGATGGAGCAGTAATCAAATTCTGAGAAGGGGAATTGGAAGATTCTTTAATCTTTGAGGAAAGGAGGTTAGTTTTTGTAAGGTTCCTACTTTAAGAAATCTTACTAGTTAGCTTCCAAATAAAATAAAATAATGTCTTAGGCCCAATTAGCATCTAAGAGTATGCAATTTCAATAGAAATCATAGATTTGTTATTATCCTTATTATAAGCAATATGAAGGAATACATAATGGAGACTAGTATTTGAGTCAACCAACAAAAACTTTGTTATAGTTAATTCTTTGTAGTTTAGCCATTATCTCAACTAAGTAAAAATATTTACCCATTTAGATACCAATATGGTTTAGTCCCTCATATTCTAATATTCTAAAAACATATTGTGAAAATTTGTCCAAGTTAGAGCAAAGGCAATTGTTTACTAGAACAAAACCAACTTTCAATTTTTTAGGAAGAGAACCTCTTATTATTGTTTCATAAACCAATTCTAAAATAGAGTTTAAACCTTCATTACATTTGACATTTAACAAAAGTACATTGTTGTCATTAATAAGAACCTCTTCGAGACTGAATTAATTCCAAATACTATTAGTTTCATTATAGCAAGATATCTATGAAGTAGTTTTTAAGCATGAAGGCTCCTTTATCAGCAAATTTAAAAAGTTGGGAGATTAAAGACTCAACATTTCAACTTGAGAAGGTATGAAATTTAGTGAGTAGGTGTTGTGGAGACCAACATCACTAATACAATATTCTAAGATTTATTATAAGGGTCAAGGTTTAAATTAGCCAAGGTAAGAGGATGAGTTGCTTTATGGGTCAAGGAAAAAAAGGGAGTCAAATAAATTAACAGGAGCTAGCTAGGCATAATTGGAGGGCAACTAAGAGGAGAAAGAAGGGGAGGCCAAGGACTTCTACTAGCAAAGTTAGAATTTAGAGCTATTAAAAAAATAGGATACTAAATACAATAACTGGGAGTAGTACCTAAGGAAATAATGATGTTATCAAATAAAGATTTAGGGGTAAGATTTGGATGAAAATTGAGGATGAAAAAGAAAGTGAAGTAAGGGCCAAAGAACCTATCGTAAAAGGAGAGTTAGGCAATAAAGAAATAAGGTAGAGAAAAATAGAGAAAAGGAAATTAATCTTCCAAAAGCTCAAATCTCTAAAGTAGGGAAATAATGTATATTTCAGAGTAGACGATATGTGTACAAATAAGAAGAGAATGTGACGAGAAGAAAGGAGAAGGAAAGAAATATTAAGGAAAATAGAAAAATGACAATGCAAAGGTTGTAAAGAATTAAAGGCTTAAAGGGTAAGCTTAGATAAGACAAGCACACATGCACGCACGCGTGCGCGCGTGCAGACACACACACACTAACCATCATCTTTTTAACATTTTTTATTAAGATTGTAATACACTCTAACCTTCACCTTTCTAACATTATGTTATTAAGATTAAACTATGATATTTCTTCTCTACCTCTACCATCCTTTTTCTTTTTTCTTCCTTTTATTTAAGTATAAATTATTAAATGCTACCTTTTCTTCATTTTGGGAATCTCATTTTCATCTCGATGGGTTTATAGATTAGCTAGTGCTAATGATTCCATAGTAGTAAACAATTCACATCTTTAGCTCACACAACATGATGTTATAAGAGTAAAAGAGAAAGGTTGCACACACTTATATATGGGTACATTCTTCTTTCTATAACCTCATGGTTAAGGAAGGGACTTAAATCCATGTATCTCTTTAAAGCCTAACTAATAAAAAGGGGATGTTAAAAGAAATATAATTTGGATCTAAGTAAAATCTAAAGGCCAAACATCAATCATAATTCAAGAAGAAGGTTTATGAGAGCTTAAACCAATTTGGTAAAATGTGTGTAATAAGTGAATTGGATTGTATGTTTCTTTTAGTTTAGACTTAGGATCATTATTTTTAAAATTAAATAAAAGCTTGTATGATTTTTAGTTTAGTTAACCGTAAACTCGTATGATAATGTTTCTTTTGATGATAATCTAAAGAAATCAATAATCTCATTTTTTTAAAAAATCAATTATTTTCATAAAATTCATTTTTATTAAAGTTTTCAAAATTAATTCATCCAACTTAAGGTCATTTCATTTAAGGATTAAATCATTTATTTTTCAAATCAAAATACAATTTTCTTTGTCTTTAATTATTCTTTATTTCCTGTCAAAATTAATATCCATTTCATTTTCAAAATAAAGGTCATTTTTTCCTAAATAATTTTTATTTTTTCAGTTCAATCTTGTTTGAAGTCCTAAATCCATCTTTATAACCTTTAGGCAATCATCCAACACAGTTATTCACAAATCAAAATTTAGTTTTATCCTTTAATTAAGTCATCTTATTTTATTTTATTTTTTGAACAAGTTAATTCTAAACTCGCATTAAAAGTCATTTCATTTCATAACTTTCTCACTTTTTAAAAATATTTTTAAATATAAATAAAGTAAGATACCCAATACTTTTTCTTTTTTATATTAAGTTTCTAAATTATTTTATCTTAATAAGATTTTTAGTTCCGCAATTCTTTTTAGCTTTCCTTCAATTAAATAAAATAAGTAACAACTCCGTCAATCTCAAATCAATTAAACAAAATACGTAACAACTCCGTCAATCTAAGACTCATCCTTTTTATTTAGGGCATGCTCCAATTTTAGTCTTGACACATAATATCTTTTTGATTGGAGCTAATCATTTCATTTTATGATTCACGTTTTGATTCCACTTTCAACCTTGTATTTTATCCGTTCCCTACGTCTTTCAGTCCCTTGCGTTTGTGCTTTGTTTCCTTACTTTCTCAAAATGGTCATTCGATTTCTCTATTCTCACGTTATGGTATTTCCTCAATTAGAAATTTGCCCCTACTCATTTCCTTTCGTCTTTTCTGATGTTTTCAACTTTGAAATTTAACTCCCAAAATTCATTTACAGTTTTAGAATAAACCCAGAATTTCTTGATAAGATAAAACTTTCCTAAAATGAAAAAAGAAATTCCTAGAAAACTAAACATAATTAAAACTTGACTAAAGTAAACTAATAATGATGAAAAGAAAAATAAAATACAGTGCAACAAAATTAAAACAAACAAGGCAAATTTGACATAGTGAATGGGTTATTAATCTTGCAAAATTTACCCAAACACATTGATGGTTTCATTATTATCACAAGCGTTGGATCGAAGGTAGAAGTTATGCTAATTTAAGTTCACCATCGCTCGGTTTGCCAATGAACATGTCTATATTGTTTATTCTCACCTTAGACGCTTTGATTACAGTTATGGAAGCCATTGGATATTACTAAAAGAAGTCGATTAAGATGTAGTGTTCTATTATCATTGTGGATGTACACCAAATGGATTCAATGAACGTTTTAAAGTATCAAATTTGTTTGACAAGTAGGAGTGGCCAATGCGTTTAAATTCCTCATTTAAGTCTCTCCTTTATAGGAGGTCTTGAGTTCGAGTCACCAAAGGAGAAAGAGAGGGAATTTTTCCCAGTTGATGATCCTCTAGCCCCCTAAAAATACTCCTTAGTTGGATCAATTATGGACGTCTCGCTTCCAACAATAGTGTGGGAATTGAAACGGTAGTGTGGAGCTGATGGGAACCTGATGCTGATGCCGAGTAGGGACCAGTGATTAATCAACAGCTGACCAATCAGTATAGAATGACTCTTTGTGCGCAGAAGTGTACATATTATGTAGGAACCTAAGGAACCTTGGGGATCCAGATTTACCTCTTCTAAGGCTCTAGGGGTGGGGTTTTAGGGGCTTAGGATTAGTTCGACAAAAGCTGGGATACCTAATGTATATAAAAAAAGTATTAAATTTGTTCATTTAAACAGTAGCGTTCTATGACCCTAAATCATAGCCTTTAAATGTGAATGATTTCAATTTTATACATAACCTAAAATCTAAAAACTTACAAAGCTTGCCTTTTCACTTGCTAAGAAGATAGTAACAAATTCCAGTTTGTCATCATATGATTCTTTAATGATCTCAAGCCCTAAAAACTTGTCAAATCTTTGGGCTATAGATAGTTTTGTTACGTCCTTAATACTATTATACATAAAATTCATCGTGATAAGTAGGATAGATCAATTCAAACCCATTGAGTTTTCTATTAAAATAGGCAATTGGATATTTCATCCCTTTAACCTTTTGTTGTATATTATTATATCGTCAAAAATAAATCATAATAAATCTACCAATATATGCACAAAATATGATTTGTCAACCACGTTAACTTACTATGTTCATTTGTAAGACTAAAAGTATAACGAACCATTTTTGCCACCTATATTTGGTACTAAAAGACAATTTCTCATTCATCACCTTTTGTCATTGAAGTTTGGTCATAATCACTCTTAAAGTCAATCTTTAAAAAATCATAAAAATCCTAAAATTCATCAAACTTATTATCTTATTTAGGAATAAGATGTTTGTAATTTACTATTATGTTGTTGATAACACTACAATCAACATAGATACCCTAAGTATAGTCCTTCTTGTTTATAAGTAACATCAATACTACATATAGAGATTTTCCAAGCGTACACCTTTTTTCTGATAACTCCTTCACTTTTCTTTGAAGCTCCTATATCCCCTTAGAATTTCTTTTATACCAATGTTTGTTTGGTATGGCAAATTCTAGTATTAGGTCAATTTGAAGTTCAATACCTCTAATTAGTTGCAATCTATTAAGAACCCCTTTTAAAAAAAATAACTTTGAACTCCTATAATGAAGAAGAAAAGACATACGAAAGAGAAGAGTTATGTTTGTTAGCATTAAAATAAGTCTCTTTGTACATAAGTATGTTCTTTAACTTATTAGAATAACAAGCAATCCTAGCCTTACTCTCTTTTTTTGTATTTTTACTCTCTCTTTTAAGCTCTCAACCTCATTTTTTTCTTCTCATGAATCTTGCCTTCTCTTACTCTTATCACTTCTCCTATCTTTTCAACTTCAATTTATACTTATAGACCTTCTTAATTGTCAACAATACTCGAGTAATTATCTTTTTTGTCCTTTATAAAGTATACATATTCTTAGGCCTATCATGTATGACTTTCTTATCATATTGGTGTGCCCTCCTTAATAAAATATGACTAACTGGCATAGGTAACACATTTCAAAGAATTTCATTCTTATTTTTCCTAACGGAGAATGAAATTAGCATTATTTTAGTCACTTTGATCTCCCTACACTCATTAAATTACTACAACTAAGAGGACCTTAAATGTTTCAATATGGGCAACATTAGCTTCTCTACAAGTGTTGTACTCACTATATTAATGAAACATCTCCAATCAATGCTTATAGTACAAACTTTATGGCATCTTATATGGAAGATTTTTTTTCCTTTACAACTTTGTATCATCCTCCTTCACCAGAGCACTCAATGCTCTCTTTACCACTAGTTCTTCTCTATCAATTTTCCGCTTATCCATAATTTCACAAATAGTTTCTTAAGCAGTTTAAAAAAGATCACTATCATTTTTATCATTAGTTATTTCCACCTGACATCATCTCTTAATACCATAGCTCTCTTATTAGGACACTTTGAAGATATATCTCATATTCTCAAATATCAAAAACACTTACTATGACAATTTCTAGAGGGTTGACAAATTGAAATTATCTTTTCCTTTTTGTCAAACTCCTCTTTAAGCTTTATCGGTTCTGTAACATACAGGTTCACGTTTTCTTATGGATAAACTCATATCCCTTTTTTAATTTTGTTTTCATCAAGAGCTTGGTTTTATAGATCTGGACTCCATTTCTCATAACTTCTCACTTTACTTTTATTGTTATGTTTATCATGTCCTCTAACTCCACATATTGCTACAACTTAACTACAATGGCTATATTCTTATACAATTCACTAAAAAACTAAGTCATTATAACTTTTACATACTCTACTACATTTTTCCTAATCATCGTAATCTCCATCTTTTCACGATAGTCCTCCATACTATTAGACCTTCGATTTAGCCCTTGAAACTGACATATGAAAAATGTACATAAAAGTCCACCTCATTAAAGCAAGTCCAAAACACAAGTACTGGGCAACCCAAAGCAATGCTTCTAACTTAAAATAATTAATTAAAAAAGAATGAAATTCTTCTTGCACATTCCACCCAACTTGATTAGTTATAATGCCATTGGCCCTCCATGCCATCTACAATTCGACCCCATATAGGATTGAAGCGCTTTTTTGAACTTCTTAGCTCTTGATCTTGTTATTGGTCCTTTCTGCATTACTGGCTCATCTTTGGTTCCATTTCTCTTATAAAGTACCATATTCGTGCTCACATCATCCCCTCTCTCCAAAAGGATTCGTCCTCAAATATGAATCAAAGTCAAAAGGAGATAAGTCAAAAACATTAAAAGTAGCATTAATATTATATTCACCTGGCAAGTTTATCTTGTTTGCATTGTCATTGATGGGTTCCATCACTTGGAATGGTCCATCACCCCTTGCATCAAGTTTTGACTTCCTTTGCTATGAAAACCTTTCTTTTCGCATATGCACCTAAACTCAATCACCTGGTTCGAAGAGAACTTGCTTTCTACTTTTATTTTCTTTTTGTGTATACATGTGATTCTTTTTCTCAATCTATTCACGTGGTTTCGTATGTATTGTTTTAACCAAGTCATCCTTCTTCTTGCCATCTAAATTAGCAATCTCAGTCAAAGGTAAAGGCATCAAATCCAACACAATTAATAGATTAAAACCATACATAATTTCTAATGGAGAATAACTTATAGAAGAATGTGTAGAATGATTATATGTAAACTCTATGAATGGTAAACAATCTTCCCAAGTTTTCAAATTCTTCCCAACAATTGCACACAATATAGTTCCTAAAGTGCTATTAACTACCTCGATTTGTCCATCAGTTTATGGATGACAAGTAGTATAAAATAAAAGTTTAGTACCCAACTTTCCCCATAAAACTCTCCGAAAGTGACTCAGAAACTTAACATCCCTATTTGAAACAATGGTTCTTGGCACATCATAAAGCCAAACTACTCTCCTAAAGAAAAGATAAACAATGTTTATTACATCATATATTTTCTGGCAAGCAATGAAATGAGCCATTTTACTAAATCTATCCACAACAATAAATATGTTGTCTCTACCTGTCCTAATCCTAGGTGAATCCAATACAAAGTCCATAGATATATCAGCCCAAGGTTCACTAGGTACAAGTAAAGGTGTATACAAACCATGAGGCACGGACCTAGATATAGCTTGTTTACATGCAGTACAATTGGCACAAATCCTTTACACATATCTTCTTATATTTGGCCATTAAAAATGTTCTCAAAGCACATTTAAGATCTTTTGCACACCAAAATGCCCCATTTCTACTATGTGATTCTCTAACAAGCAATTTTAATAAAACGTGTAGGAATGCAAATTTGTTTACCCCTAAAAAAATATCCTTCATGTCTATAGAACTTATCAAATGCAGCATGTTCACAAGCTTGATATACTTTAGCAAAATCAACATCATCTATATACAAATCTTTCACATGCTCAAATCCAAGTAACTTAGAAGTAAGCATAAAAATTAAAGCGTACCTTTTTGATAATGAATTAGCTATAACATTTCCTTACCTTGCTTGTATTTAATCACATATGGAAATGTTTCAAAGTACTCTAACCAACTTGCATGCCTTTTGTTCAATTTCCCTTGTCCCTTCAAATACTTGGGAGATTGATGATCACTATGTATCACAAACTCTTTAGGCAGCAAGTAATGTTCACAAACTTCAAGAGCTCTTACTAAGGCATAAATCTCCTTATCATAAGTGGAATAGCTCAAAATTGATCCAGTCAACTTCTCACTGTAATATGTTATGGGACGATTATCTTGCATCAAAATAGCCCCTATATTAATCCCAAAAGCATCACATTCAATTTCAAATGTCTTGGAAAAATCAGGCAAACATAAAATAAGTGTAGAATATAACTTTTTCTTTAAAGTATTAAATGCATTTTCCTATTCTTTCTCCAATATAAAACTAACATTCTTTTTAACGATTTCATTCAATGAAGCGGCAATTGTAGAGAAATCTCTAACAAATCACCTATAAAAACCTTCTAAGCCATGCAAACTTCTAACCTCACTAACTGACTTAAGTGTCGGCCCTTCTTGGATAGCTTTCACCTTTTCAGAGTCAACCTCAACTCCCTTTGAACTCACCATAAATCCTAAGAAGATAATGCTATCCATGCAAAATGAACACTTTTTAAGGTTTGCATACATCTTCTCTTTCCTAAACACATCCAAAACAGCCTTGACATACATGACATGTTCATTTAAGTTCTTATCGTAAATTAATATGTCATCAAAGTACACAACCATAAATTTACTAAAGATTCATGCAAAATGCGATTCATTAAGCGCATGAAAGTACTAAGTGCATTAGATAAGCCAAAAGACATAACTAACCACTCATGCAATCTATATTTGGTCTTAAATGTGGTTTCCATTCATCACCTTCTTTCATCCTAATATGATGATAGGATGCAACTATAGTGAGACTATACACAACATTACAATGAGATCTCCAATATTGAAATCCAAAAAGTACTCTTTACAATGGCAAAACACTAATACTAATCTGTAACATAGCCAACAACTAATTTGTAAAAGCCATCGTGCTTTCATATTATCAGATAAGTTGTGAATTGCTTCCTTAGCAATAACTAGACCACGTATCTCATTGAAGATGGAGTCAGCAAGTTAATATGGGCTAGTTTTCTCCTTCTTACATTTGAATCTCTATTTGATTATTTTCTTTAATTTGTTGTTATTGGTTTATTCTTTTGTTTATATTTTGGTTTCTATTATTCAAATCCATTAATAATTAATCTATTTTAGTTATTTGACTTGTTAATAGTAGAAGACTAATCTAAACCATTTAAGATTTCTTATGGAAATGATACCATATTCATTACTATAATACTTATCAATTATAGGTGCACTTGTCTTGGGTTACGAATAAATATTTTTAGAAAGAGAAAGTGTTAATGTAGAAACAACACAACAATAGATTTTAATATAAGTCCATATAGTAGTGATTTGTTACAGATCTCTTCCCCATAAGAGCATTCATCTTATCCCACGATTTTGTAGATCTCTTTCCATTCCTCCTCTTATATGTTTCCAATTGATCTCACCAAGTAATTGCATAATCAATTAATATAATCACTTCCAACTTTATCTTCTTCTCCTCATAATGGTGATGGAAATCAAATATTAGTTTTATCTTCTTTTCCTACTTTAGATATTTCTTCGTATTTCTTACCTTGGAAAGAAAGAATATTCATCTAATTCTTTATAAATTTTTATCTAATGTATATCTCCCTATATATTCTCTTTTAACACTATCTTGGCCTTTATACATCCTTCAAGGATCTCTTGCATTCCTAATTAGTCTCTTTGATGTAAATAGACTACATCAATTCTAGACATCAAATTAACATCTTTCTTACTCCACTTATCATTCCAATTTCTTATCACTTCAATTAGAGATATTCGATTATTCTTTTCCTTTCTTCATTTGTTGGAAATTTGTGGTACTTGTCCCTTTTGTAATTTTGCAATTTGTTGTAATTCATTTTCAAAAGCATTCTTCATATCTTTGTACCTTACAATCATCTTCTCAAAGTCTCCTTGTAACTCCTATTAAAAAGAATGGGTCTTGTTTTGAGGTATAGAAGCACCCTTAGAAGATGATAAATTGCAAGCCTAAAATAAATTAACTAATAAAAATCTGCACAACCCTTCCTTATATATTTAGAAATTAAAGAAGTGATCCAATTGTGTTTCACTTAATCTTGGCTTTTATCAAGGTGGAATCTTGATATCATCTTTTCCCACTTTTTCTTCCCTCTTAAGCTTTTAAAAGGACTAAATCTAAACTCAATATGGGATATACCTTACGACAAACCAAAATTCTTATAGAATTTTAGCTAAATAAAGGAAAAAAGGTTAAATTATCAAGCAAAACATTAAAAAGGAATTCAAGAAGGATTAGAAGCAAAAGGAGTTAAAAATTAAGAAAATAATGGGAAGGAATTCTCTTAAATCAGATTGGTCTTTCATAAAATATTCAAGGGTCAGTTGCATTATAATGGTTTTTAGTTAGTAAGAAACAAAAATGATTAGTTCCTTAGAAAGGTAAATTGACTAGGATTCACTATTATATATATGATTTGTTAATTTTCACTAAATTAAACAATAAGCGCAAAATTCAAATTGCAAATTTAGGTGAACTAATTAGTTTTTTTTGTGTAACTTGTGTGATTTTGTAACTCCATTCTGAATTACGATACTTGATTTGATCTTACAATAACACAAATCATGACAATGATTTTCTTACTTTAAAAAATAAATAAAAACTAATTTTGATAGACAAGAATACACAAGTAGGACAAGCAAAACAAATAAAATAAGAAATAACTATTGTTGTCTCTCCTAACAAATCCTATTGACTTTAGACAAATATACCTATAGTTTATATAAATATAGTAGCAAAGAGAGCATCATTCTCATAAGGATCTATTAATTACTCAGTCTAACTCTCCTATTATTCTAATCAAAAATAAAATTAGAATCAATATAATTTGGCCTTGCAATTTTCCCAATATCGATTAATGTTACATCAAAACAAGAAAAAGCAATTATCAACTGGAAAATATTAGATATACTAAAACATCTAGATAATAGCTCCTCTTGATATCATCTTTATATTTATGATTCAATCATTTCAAAGATTTTATAACATGGACATAAAATATTTATGATTCAATGAATTGCACTCTCTTGAGCTACAACTACCTATTCTACAAAAGATTAACCAATACCTCTCATCGAATGATAACCTCTAAGAATACATTAAATTATATGAAATTTATAAAATATTTCATATAACTTGATGCATTCTTTTTATTTAGAAATCAAATTATTTAGTTACTCATCTTCGTTGAATTAATGAACAAAGACAAAAGATTATAGAAATAATAAATCAGGCTTTCTAATGGAATCGTGAATCTTTCATTCTCTCCACTCACTCAGGTTGTATAATCTAATATCATTTTTTTCTTTGAAAATGACTGGAAATTATCTAACATATTAAATAATGTACACTAGTGCCAAAATTTATTAAGTATAATCAAAATAAACAAGCACAAATATGTCTATATATGCATGTAATAAATGATGACAGTATTAAGTTCACTAATATGATCAAATAGCATAACCAACTAAAATTGAAAAGAGAAAAGAGAATTCAATTTCACTTGAAAACAAAAACAAAGTAACTAAAAAGAAAAGAAAAGGAAAGGAGTCATCTGACTTGGACAGAGAAACATAGTTATCGTGGGTGGACCCTGTTCCCTGCCCCCATGACTTAATCATCTGAATAAAATTGCACTTTCATCGTCATCGTGACGTTCCCAAAGACAACACGTGGCTTCGGCCTCTTGCTTTCCTTGGGGCGTGGAGAAATCAATTAGAGTGGGCCCAGCAACCCGTTGTTTGAATGGTGATTTTTCCGCCCAATGTGCCCGCTCCACGTGGTGCCTTGATGTGCCTGTGACAGTGATTTTGGGAATGTGGGGTTTGTGTGTTGTGGTCCCCACCACCATAATTCTGGAGAGTGTGTGTCCGTTGATGGTGGTAGATATGGTGTCTGCCATATCTTGCGGTGTGATCGATGATCAGGGATTGCATCATCTTTTAGAAGGCCCCACTACTTCACTTCATCCCTTCCCTCAATATTAGTTTTTGTTTGTGCTCAGCTCTCCATGTACAGCACACACAAGGCATCATTGAAGGAAAAACTCACTCGATCGGTATTCCTGATGAAAATTGGCTGTTCGGTAAAAGACAAGCGTCACTTCTCATCATATAGATGTGTTTTCTTTTCTTTTTGCACATTCATCATATATTTCTTTTGCTTTTTCATACCCACGAAACTCAAGGATACAATCTTCAACCTAAGTGTAGGAATTCAAGCGCCAAACACATCCCGCTTTATTAGATTCCAAGTATTCTTTTAATCCGATTCAAATTCGGAAAATATCAATATGCTTAATTTGATTTTACATAATATGATTCAATTAGATATGTTAATCTTTTAAAAGATATTTATTTGTGTCAAAAATTAAAATTTGTTCGTAACTAAATTTTCATAAAATTAGGTAATTAACCTTATTATTTTAGCAGTCACCATCAACCACAACGCCAAATATTATATGTAGATCAACCGGCTTATATCTTTGTTGTGCAAGATTTTCGTGCATGCTGCCTCTTGCCAGCATTGCTTTTATATGTGGTCTAACTTTGTCCCTACTCTATACAGGACGAAAAAAGCTGAGTTGCAGTGTCAGCCAAACCCAACTTACTCTTCAATCTTCAAGTTTTTGGTTTTGCAGATATGTACATCTGACGACATCCCTTTAATTTGCTGAAAACAGGCAAGGAGCTGTGTAATAAGTTCAGCATATCTGACGACATCCCTTTAATTTGCTGAAAACAGGCAATTAAGGAGCTTTGTGTAATAAGTTCAGCATAGAGCTGCTTTGAATAGTAAAATTTCTTTTCTTTTCTTTTTCAAACATAATGGATTGGGTGGCCAACCTAAAGCTTGTTCTTTTCTACTGAGATTTTAGAAACTGTTTGAAAATCCCAACGCCTTTCACTTAATTTAAGATTACTGGCACATTTATATCTTATGCTATATCAGTTAGGTTCAATTTTGAAAGTTCAACGTAAGTTATATATCAGTTGATACTATGAAATCACTAGTCGAATGATCGAATGATATTTTCTATAAGGTCTACCGGATGCAACGTAATTATCATATGGTTCCATGAGGTCTTAATAAAACATCACGTTATTGTATAAAAAATTTCAAATAATTATCCTCACTACATCAATGAATAAAGAGAATCTAATATTTACTTGCCCAATTTTCCTGATACTTCCATGCTAGAAAGTGTTCTAGGATAAGATATGTTCCAACTTTTCCCGCATAATCTTAAAATTTTTTAAAACCTAAGATATCAAACATATTGAATGTGAAACTAACTAAGATAATTAAATAAATGTAAGAATTAAAAACATATAAGAAATAATGAAATTTATTTTATATTAATTTATGAGGGTTATTGTATATTAGTGTCTGTTTGGATGAGCTTATATCGGTAGAGCTTTTTTGAGAAACTAGTTAACTGTTTGATTGTCATTTAAAAAAGAATTTTTTTGAAAGAGTTCTATACAATAGACTGTTTGGCAACATAAAAATAAAAAGCACTTTTAATTTTAACTATATTTTATTTTGTAATAAAAATT
>JAOQML010000008.1:37918281-37928861 GCA_027568935.1 Erythroxylum urbanii | reverse complement strand
GAAAATGAGACAGAAGATAGATGATGAACAGTAACCCAGAAGGAGTTTATAAATAGTAACACAGAAGATATTTTACAATGAGTATAACTTTTCCTATGGATATCAAATTTAGGTTTTCTTCATATTCTTCTAAAGAGGACTTCAAGAGCTACAAATTCTATGAAGATCTCAAAGACAAATTTTACCTTCTGAAGGGTTAAAAATAGGGCAGAAGGTACATGATGAACGGTAACCCAGAAGGTGTTTATGAATAGTAACACAGAAGGTGTTTTTACAATTAGCATAACATTTCCTGTAGATATCAGATTTAGGTGTTCTATATATGGTTTGAAATAGAACTTCAAGATCTACAACTTCTATGAAGATCTAAAAGAAAAATTTTACCTTTTGAAGGGTCAAAAAATGTTTATGAATAGTAACACAGAAGGTGCTTTTACAATTAGCATAACTATTCCTGTGGATATCGGATTTAGGTGTTCTATATATGGTTCGAAAGAAGACTTCAAGAGCTACAACTTCTGTGAAGACCTCAAAGTCAAATTTTACCTTCTGAAGGATAAAAAATAGGACAGAAGGTACATGATGAACAGTAACCCATAAGTTGTTTATGAATAGTAAAACAGAAGGTGTAAGTAGAAGATAGACGCAGAAGGTCTAAACAGAACATAGTGGTCAAAGTAGACAGAAAAAGTCAAACATAGACGCAGAAGGTCTACACAGAACATAGTGGTCAAAGTAGACAGAAAAAGTCAAACATAGACGTAGAAGGTCTAAACAGAACATAGTGGTCAAAGTAGACGGTAAAAGTCAAACATAGACGCAGAAGGTCTTAATAGAAGATAATAGTCAAAGTAGACAAAAAAAGTCAAACATGAACGCAGAAGGTCTAAACAGAACATAGTGGTCAAAGTAGAAGGAAAAAGTCAAATATAGACGCAGAAGGTCTAAACAGAACATAGTGGTCAAAGTAGACAGAAAAAGTCAAATATAGACGCAGAAGGTCTAAACAGAACATAGTGGTCAAAGTAGACGGAAAAAGTCAAACATAGATGCAAAAGGTCTTAACAGAAGATAGTGGTCAAAGTAGACGAAAAAAGTCAAATATAGATGCAGAAGGTCTAAATAGAACATAAACGATACATCTATGCTCCTGGTCATCTCTAAGTCTTCATCAATTCTCATATGAACACCTAAGTATTCATGCATGCTCAGTGAATATTTTCTAGATCACTACCAATTTTGTTTCTAAATCTTTCCTTATCACAACTCATACCAAGATCATCTTCTCTACTTTATTTTCAACTCCATATCATCTATAAAGATATTATAGTCCATGATTAATCATGAACATCAATAACAGAACATACATACATATATATATATACATGTTCTTCATCACTTTCACCCTAATTCTTCCCATTTCGTAGTCTCTCACTACCAAAATCACCAAAACAAAACATGAACCTATCCACACTTCTCATGTACTACTCGAAATTTTCTAAGAAAAGTTTCAGGGTCCAATATTTTCCTTCTTCGTTTACTTCTTCTAACCTGCTAGGTAAAGGTGAAGGGTTAGTCTCGAAAATAATTAAGGACTCAGTACTTACCTTTGAGCCAAATGATGTATCATATTTTGCTTCAAGCTCCTCCACATCTTCTTCGACACAAGCAATTCCTTGACTATTTCTTCTAAAATTCTCAAGCTCCTCATCAATTCATAAAATTTTCGCACTAACATTTATTGGGTACACCTCAAGTTAATACTGCTGCTTCTCTTCGTTTTGCAGTTCCATATGAGTGATATCTCCCTATCGAGGTAATGCATCTTACTGGAATTGCAGAGTATCATGTTAGATTTGTTATACACCTTGCTAAAGTAGCTACTGTATATTTTGTTGGAGCTGCTACATATTTTGTTGAATTTGAAGATTGTTAGTAGTCATAATATTAATCAATTCTTTTAGAGATGTACCTGAGTCGTTTTGGCTTTTCTAATATTAGAAACTAGACCAAGATTGCCTTTCATCCTGCTTGAATTGTAGGGTATTCTGTTAAAGTTGTTGCATACCCTATTGAAATTGAAGATGGCCTGCATTACAAGTCTGGACATAGTCATCTAGAGGTGTACCCGATTTGTTATAAGAAGCTTCTAGTCCACATGGGAATTGATGTGTCTCCTGTAAACTATCATAGAAGTAATTATGATGGTTATCCCATCCATAACTAAATTTAGGTTGATCAGCCCAACCTTGGCTATAAGATTGAGAATAAGAGTTATAAAAAAATTATTTCCATCCATGTTAGATTTTTTTCTCTCAAATACTAATCAAAAAATGAAAAGATTAAGAAATAACTGAAAAAACTAATTAAAGACAAATATGTACAAAACACCAATTAATATTACAAACAAAAACAAAAACACCGCACTCCTTGGCAACGACGCCAAAATTTGACAATGTATGTGGAATGCACTGCAAAATTTACCTAGCTTTGCACACTAAAATTTGCAGTTATGGTAAGTCAAGATCGAATCCACAGGGAGTGTTCGGTTAATCTACGTAAAAGAATTAATGGACACAAGGGAAATATAAAAGGGGGGCGGGTTTTGGGTTTTTAGAAATTTATAAAATAAAATAAAAGTAACTATAGAAAACAAATTAAAACAACCGATCAAAAATGATTAAACTGTCACATATACGTAAGGTCAGGTTCTAGGTTCAATCTCAGCCTAAACACGATCAAGCAATTTTCATCATCCTAACATCTTTACAACTCTCTTCGGAATATCGATATGAGACTAATAGAATGCTCTACTAATGCTGATTTTCCCTTAGGTTTTGTTTAATCAAGATACAATCATTAATTAAACATAACTGCGAAATAACCTAGAATATGATCTCTAGATTTAATTTGGTAACCATATTACGATATGGAAGACGATCAATATAAATAGCAACCTTACACATTCAAGTTATCTAACCTAAATTATGTTGTTCCTAACAATACGAGATCATTAGATCCTACTAACAAACATCAAAAGTCACGATTAAAGATTATATTCAATGTTTTAGCAATAGGTTCGAAATAGAATAATCAAAATAATTTATTAAGATCATTAAGATGACAATTCGAAAAGAAATTACAACATTAAGATCATAAAATAGCTTAATCGTGACTTGGAGTTGATATTGTCATTGGACTGACGTCGGGAAGCTAGCCTTTCATCTCCATTTTTATGCTCCAAGCATCAACCATCTTCTCCATAGCTACTTCGATGGTGGAAGAACAAAGAGAAAACCACAACGCTTCCACACACCCTTTCTGTTGTCTACGCTCTCTCTATTTATGAATTTAATTTTTGGTCCACTGTCATTATTCAACCTACCTCGTTACTGTGTGCTTTAGTTAAAACTCCTCCTATGTATATTGAACGTCTGCGTTTCGCAGATGTTGTCTTTACTTCATAACTGCTACGTCGTTTAGCTTATGGAATGCTGCATGCTTTGCTCATGGACTATTTCCATTTAATTCATGTTGTGTATAGGGCTATCTCATCATGCTGTTGTCGTTTCATGCTCCATTAAATTGATATTTTTTCATCGCAAAAACGTGCACGTGCTGCATTGCTTTATATGATTCTTCTTCTTTGTGTTCCATTTTTCTTGTCTTCCTTTTGCCTTTTTAATTTTTTTTCTTCTTGCTCCATGAAGACAAGTGAAAATTAATCTTCGAAAAAATAGCCCAAATATCATGCTTTCAACTCACTTTAACTTCTTTGCTTCCGAATTGTACCTAAAATCACATATGAGTCAAAGTGAGTATCTTAAGCATTTCTAAGGCATTGATCACTAAGTGTAGCATATCAAATGAATTAAAATTTAAACCCACACTTAGCCTTTGATTGTCCTCGAGCAAATTGTCAAAACCAAAATCACAAACCAAAACTTTTATTCGTTTTCCATGTTTCTTAAGAATAGATAGCCATAAGTAAAGATGAATGACTTTCAAAACCCAAAGCAAAAACTCAACATTCAAAGCTTCTACTCATGATCAATCAATATTCACTACCTTAGAAACTGATTAATCTAGACGTAGACTTGGAAAAAAGGTGTTTAAACAAGATATTTTCATGGGTACACTCAAACACCATTCATGATCACAACAATCCATAATTTTGCATATCATTTTATTTCTCCACCACTAAAAGTCACATGCATAATCATGAATCAAAGGACTTTTCTAGGGTTTTAATGTAGGCAAACGTAAGGTAAGATGTAATTTGGATAATGTAAAATAAAAGCCATCAAGCTAGTGAAGAAAAAGTAATACTCAATGAGATATCAAGTACACAAGTTAACATTCCAAAATTGGGTATCGTCAGCTATGAAGAATGTAACAAATATGTTTCATAACTCAATTCACATCTTACACCTTAATCCATTTGAACATAACACAAAAAATGCTCTATCCAAAACCACATATGCCTTATATGCAACATATTCAAACACCCAATCAGTACAACTTAAGGAGGATAAACTGTTAACAACTTTTCACAACAATTTTATTTACTTCTTGATAATTTATTGAAACTAACATTTTTTCTTTTTTTTCCTTTTTTCAAAAATAAAATTGATAGAAGCTACATCAATATAGGATTCATAACATGTAATTTTAACAAATATAACCAACCCACATGTATGTATACCCCTACACTTAGGCTTTTGTACAATCACATTCATCAAGAATTAAGAAATGTTCCAGTAGCTTTAAAGCTTGGGTAGGGAATTTGGTTAGATGCATGTAATGTGGTTTATATAAAAGAAAAGACTAATAAAGCTCGAAAGGGGTTAGCAAAGGAAAATTCGCATAAATGGGTGGGCTATTTGGCTAATGTAGCTTGAAATAAACAAAGAATGCCTAATCATTTTCATGAAAATGCATGTGATAAAAATGAGGTCTCAAATAAAAAATACGCAAAGTAAAGATGTATATGTCATGAAGGTCACACGTAACAAAAGATAGTAAGACTGATATGAATGTGTCAATCTAATATGACTCAAAACCTCACATGTTTTTGTTTACCATTAGTCACCATTCTTCTAAAAATAATGCATATTAACCAATCATAAGAGCAAAAGTACATGCCAAATTTGTTATGGATTTTACTAATCAATTCACACTCTAATTATGACTAAATTATCTTAAAAGCAATAGAAAACAAAAAAAATTTTCTATTTTGTTCGTTTGATTTTAAAAACCTCCTAAGAAGTTAAGCTTAAAAACATGCATAAAAACTAATGTAGCCACCCCTATACTTAAAACTTACATTGTCCTCATTGTAAAATCAAATGCAAGAAATGGAGTAGTTCACAAAAATAGTAAAAGTGAAAACGTAAAAGACAAAAATTAACTCCCCTTAGGTTGCCTCCTAAGCACCACCTTTGTTTAACACCGTTGGCTCGACCTCCAGTTACGTGCATCAAGTGACACAAGTCACATCATCTAGCATCAACACCTCCAAATCTTCTATTTGGAAGCCCTCATAATTCAACTTTAAGCAATGACCATTCACCCTAAATGTCTTATTAGTTTTGAGACTCCGTATCTCTACTACACCAAAAAGAAAGACATGAGTGATAACAAATGGACCATCCCAATGAGAACGTAACTTACCTGGAAAGAGTTTGAGTTTGGAATGTTATTGTAACACTTTCTAGCCACCAAGAAGCTTTTCTTTGAAATCATTTTAGTATGAAAAGCTTTCTTCCTCTCCTTATATATCACTACATTTTGATATGACTCACTCCTCATCTCTTCTAACTCTTGAAGCTGCAACTTCCTATGCACTCCCGGATCATCCAAGTTCATGTTGCATCTTCTGATAGCCCAATATGCCTTATGCTGTAATTCCACTAGAAGATGACATGGCTTCCCAAACACTGGCCTATACGGTGACATCCTAATTGGTGTTTTGTACACCGTCCTATAGGCCTATAATGCATCTTCCAGTCTTACATTCCAATCCTTCCTATTAGGCTGCACATGTTTCTCTAGGATTAACTTGATTTCTCGATTTGTGACTTCAGCTTACCCGTTGGTTTGGTGATGGTAAGCAGTAGATACCTTGTGTGTGATGTGATAGTTTTTGAACATTGCTTCCATTACCCTGTTGCAAAAGTGGGTTCCTCTGTCGCTGATAATTGTTTTTGATACCCGAACCTAGAAAGAATGTTAACCTTAACAAAATATACAACAACCTTTGCATCGTTAGTGTTAGACCCCGAACTTTTCTTGGATGTTAGAACTATTAAAATGAGAAATTGTTGGCTATTAGGCATGAAAAAAAAGGAAAGAATTTATGAATTAGAAATGATAGACAAGATTAAGGTAGTGAATGTAGTGAGTTGATTTTTGTGGATGTTGAAGGAGCTAGGGTTCTTGGAGATTATTGAAGAAGCTTTGGGTAAATCAAGTAAGTAACCTATTACTCATCTTGATTTCAAGAATGAAACATGATTGATGATAGTAAGAAGTTAAATATTTGTAGGAAGTAAATGATGAATGGGTAAATGTGTATGCTCTGTTTTTGGGTAATGATCAATTATATTTCATGAATTGTTTGTAAATGATATTGAGTTGATATAGAGTTGAGAATGAAGAGTAAATAAACTAGAAAGAGTGATCTATGTACAAGATGTGTTAGGGGAAAGATGTTGGATGTGTAAAATCTGGAAATTTTAGCAGTAACATGTTCTGCGTATGCTTCTATCAAAGTTTGCCACGGCCAACTCTCCTTGGTTCGCCGCGGCCAACTTTCCTTGGTTCGCTGCGGCCAACTTGTAAGTTTTAACTTTCCAGCATAGAACATGTTTTGGTATTTTAGGCATAACGTTTGGTATAGTTATCCAAATGGAGTGATTTTTAATTTGGAGTAAACTAGAGACATAGAAATACAAATTGTATGATGAAATGGAGTTCTAATTCAGCCTATAAGGATTTGAATTTTTGAATGGAAGTTGGACAAAGAATGTAGTTTACTATAAGAATAGCCAGAAAATGTTTAGGGTATAACTTTTAGATTACTAAACCAAATTGAATGATTTTGGTGTCATTAGAAACTTAAGACAATAAGGAACACTTTTCTAGAAGGAAGTATTGTCAAATTGCTTCATTTACCTGATCATAATAAGGAGTTAAGATATTAGTAGTTGATAGACAAAAAGGGGAAAAATTGGAAGGATAAGTTAAATGAAGGGTATAACTGGAAAACAAGGCAAAATGTGGCCTTAAATAAAAGAGAAAGAAGGGAGTCGTGAGAAGAGAAGAAAAGAAGAAGAATCGTGGAGCAAGAAGAAGAAGAGAAGGAAAAATCGTGGAGGAGAAAGAAGAAGATTTGGGCTAAGCTTAAGGTAAGTATCATCTTTCTTCTTGCGTAGTAGAGAAACAAAAGGGATTTGAGAAAGAGATGAGTTGTGTAGAAAGAAAGAAGTGAAACCCTAGATGGATTTTGATGGGTTCCTAAACTAGGTCTTGGTTTTTCTGACCTAGATAGACTACGGGTAGGTTAAGCCTAAGCCCAACTTAGCATTTATTTCATTTTTGTGATTTTAGAAGCTTTATGAATTTCTATGAGAATGTTGTGTTGAATGAGAACTTGGTTATTTGAAGGAAACTAAGGAATGCCAATCCAAAAGCAAGAGGAAAGGTAAGCTTGACTTGGATTTTTCAAGTAAATAGGTGGGTAATATATTTATAGTTATTGTGTGATGAGCAAATTGATTGCTTGTGTGTATGCATGCTTAATTGTTGAATTTGAACTATTATGAATGTGAAAATTTGTGTTATGATGCATTATCATGTCATGCCTTGAAAAATGTAAGACATTTTGCATAATCGAAAAAGAGAGAAAAGAATAAGATGTATGAAAGTATGAGCATAAAACGAAATGAATTGAGCATGAAGTTCGTTTGTGTTTGGGCGAGAGAGGAACCGTTCTGTAGTCACGTGCACGTTGACATAAGCCTTCTCCCAACTGCCCGTTTGTGGCACACAAGATCCAAAAAGTGGACTCGTTTCGTTCATGGAGTAAATTTCGATTTTTCTGTTTTGTTCCACGGAACCCTCGAGCCATTTGTTTGTGCATTGCATTTTTGTATTGTCAAGTATGATGCTTAATTGAGGGCGATGTTTTGATGCTATGATGCTTAATTGAGGGTTATGTTTTGATGCTTAAATGTATATGTTATGTTTTATGTGATAGCATCTTTAATTATGAATCTTTGAGTAACAATTGTTGATGGCTTAATTGCTAGATTAAAAATGAAGTATCGATGTATATTGATAGAAATATATATGTACATATATGCTTGATTATGTGGTTTGTTGCCAATAACTATAAATATATTAGCCACTGAGCTGTGTAGCTCAACCCAAAATTTTCCCTCCTCAGGTGCAGAAAGAGAAGATTAGAGATCCTTGCAAGGCATTTGGATAAAACTCCAAGATAGTTAGAGACCTTTGTATTAAGTTAGTAAACATTTTGGATAGCTTTATAGGCATATCAAACATGAGCATCCATTGTATTTTATATTAGCATTGATGTAATTGTTGATATGAACTAAAACTATGTACAAACTTCGTTTGATTCGATAATGAGATTTAGAATTTAAGAAGTTCTTTGCATATGTCTGTATTGATCTTTTGGTTGAGTTGTAAATAGATTTGTGGGAAGATTGTATATGTATGTGTATTAAGTTGTGTTTGATGTTTAGTGATAAATGTTTGATTGTTAGGTTTTGGGTTGTGAATTGAGGGTTTTGCCATGGTGAAGCCAGAGGTTGACCACGGCGAACCTTTCCCGAGGGTATTTTCTTTTGATCTTGGTAACTTTGCCGCAGCGAAGTCAAGCTTCTCGCCGTGGTGTATCTTGGTAACTTTGTCGCGGTAAACTTTTTTCGAAAGTCCTTAGTGATACTTACCATAGTTTCGTTGCGGCGAAACACTGAGTTTGCCGCTGCGAAGACCACCAATGTAGACACTACTACTTTCATCTCGATTCGAACCTCTCAATCTTCAGGGCTAACACCCTGAATACGTTCACATCTTTTGATATTCCGGATAGTTGGGCTCCAAAAATGGGGTCCAATAGTTAGTCTTGGTGACTTTGGCTTCCACCCATTTGGAAACATAATCTACCGCAAGCAATATATAAATAAAGCCAAAAGACAAAGGAAAAGGTTCCATAAATTCAATACCCTAAACGTAAAAAATTTCACAGAAAAATAAGGGAGTTTGTGATAATTGATCCTTATAAGACAAGTTACCTGACCATTGGCATCTATAATAGGATTTGCAGAAGGTATATGCATCTTTGAACAACATTGGCCAGTAGAAGTTGCTCTCTAAAACTTTACGAGTGTTCTTTTCACTCCAAAATGTCCTCTGCATTTATATGAATGACATAAGGCTAAGATTGAGGATGTTTCATTTTTCGGTACACATCTTCTAATAACTTGATCTGCACAATGCCTCCAAAGATACGGATCATCCCATACGTAATGCTTTGCTTCACTTCGTAGCTTATCCCTCTGAGCCTTTGACAAACCAACAGGTAATTCGTTAGTAACAAAAAATTAACAATGTCGGCATACCATGGTGGTGTTGCATCAGCATAAAGCAATTTCTCATCCGGAAAGGTCTCTCGCCAGGGGATATCATCTTCTTCCTAGGTTTGTTATCCTAGGCATGAAATGGGTCATTTTAAAGCATGAAATGAACATTCATTGTTTTAAATGAACAATATGCATTGTTTTTGTATTGTTTCACACGATTTGAAATTGTTTTATATAAAGCATGGTTTAAAAGGGTTTTACATGCTCACATGCAAGTTTAAACTCGACATGAAACAACTAAAGATTTTAAATGGTTTTTAACTGAAGGAGTGATTATGCCGCCTCGAAGGAGAGCTTGAGGAGCTATGACTTGATCTCGCTCTCGCCAAGGAAGTACGGATGAATCTCATGTCCTACAAGAAGCGAAGACACACTCTGCTCATGATTCTGAGGCACTTAGTGTGCAGTATGAAGTGCCACTGCCTCCTCCTCCTATGCCTCAAGCAAACCCTCTAGATCCACAGTTCTTTCAAGCTTCTGCCCAGGCTTTCACTTATGCCATGGGCCAAGGGTCATAAGTGCCGGTTCTAGCTCCAGTGGAGACGAGCGAGCAGTATGATAAGCTTCGTAAGTATGGGGCTGTAGACTTTAATGGTATTATAAATTCGGAGGAGGCTGAAGCATGGTTGAAGAGGACCGAGAGAGTCCTGCTTCAAATGAAGTGCTCCGATGAAGAGAAGCTGAATTATGCAGTTAGTTTGCTATAAGGGGACGCACTTCATTAGTGGGAGTCAGTGCCCCACATTCAGGACATACCGCCGGTACTGACATGGAGGGAATTTTTTGAAGCTTTCAGGAGGAAATACTTCTCGAGGATCTATATCCAAGAGAAGGCTAGAGAATTTTTGAATCTCACACAAAGGGATATGAGTGTGAGTGAGTATGAGCTGAAGTTTACTCAACTCTCCC
>JAOQML010000008.1:37902143-37918181 GCA_027568935.1 Erythroxylum urbanii | reverse complement strand
GTTTGAGAAACTTTAAGGATCAAATATGAGATATTTGATTTTATTAAAATTAAATTATTATAATTAGAAGTGCTAGCTTCTAAATGTTCTTCCTATTAATAGAAAAATCATTTGGATTTTAATTTTAATAAAAATTAAGAAAAATCATTTGAATTTTAATTTTAATAAAAATTAAAATCCTAATGATTTTTCTATTAATAGGAAGAACGTTTAGAAGCTAGCACTTATGCTCTTCCTCTCAAAAGAGTCTTGAGAAATTGCTCTGTGGATACCATCAGAGACTGGACGTTTGAACAGCTCGTGATTGATAAGTCAGGGAAAGTTTCAAAGGATTTTTAACAGGAACATGAACAAGGTATGATTTCTTATGATTCGTATTTTTTTTATTCACGTTAATTAATTATCGATATCTGCTCGAAATTTGTAAAAAAAATTATTTTCCACTGCGTCTGTGATTCAATCACGGTTAGATTCCATCATATTTACCTTAGGTACTTCCACTTCCAATCCTTCAAGTTGTATTTTCTTCTTTCCATCTCTTATTTCTTTCATATGATGTATGAGATAGGATTGGTGATCATGAACCTTGATTCAAGGATGATTTAACTCTCCATTAGGGATTTAGACTTGATTTATGTTAATCTAGTTATTTTTGTGTTAATTAATTTAAGTGTTGTGATTATTTTTTGTAATAGCATGATTCGGTAATAAATCGAGAGAGTGAACCGAATGCAAAATGATTGGGTTGGTTAATGAGAGTTAATTGACCTATGGATCATGCAAATAATCAAATCAGTAATTATAGGAAGAGAGATCTCGTGTAAGGACCGGGTTGTTTATTAGACTACTTAAGAACTGATTAGGTTATAGGTTGATTGTTAATCGAGAGATTACATGTTCGATAACTCAACTTAATTAGGGTTTATAAATTATGGTTTAGTGATTATAACTCGAGAGAGAGCAATTCACCCCTTAATAGTCTAGAACCGACACCACATTAACACAAAAGTTACTAAGTTAGTATTGATGATAGGATAAATCCCCTTCTTATAATTTGGTAATTTTTCTTGTGTGATTTCCCATTGTTAATTTGGCGATGCTCAATTTGATTCCTTGTGTGTTGATTTTACAATTTAATTTTCAATCAATCTATATTCATGAATTTACTTTTTTAAAAAGTTTTACTTTTTATTTCTAATAATCGTTTTAGGCCTTAGATAACTTAGAATTAGTTTATTTCAACAACTCCTTGAGGGATCGACACCTTATATACTACATTTGCGACCTGTGCACTTACGATATATTGAGGGTTTTATAAGATTAAAACTTGCTCAACAGTCCCGACTCCCAACTATATCCCTCAAGGTTCAAAATTGTTTTGGTAACCCTGTTAAGTAAACAAATCTTCACTTATAGGTAACCGTTACCCATCCTATTGGACTTAAATAATCAAGAGAACCTTGCTTTGGCAAGCCCACTACTCAACGATTCAAGTCCTTAGAGGTGTAGAATTGGAAAGGCATCAATTATTACTTAATATTGTTGAGGGAGTAAGTTGATTATGAAATTGCTATATACGTGCATAAATAAAATTATAAGTAAAAAATTGAATAAAGCAATAATAATGTGATATAATATGGCCCCTAAACAATGAAGATCTAATCTCCAATATGAACTTCTTGTAGCATATGGATTTGCCATCCTCGTACCTGTGCTCCATTCAATTTGGTTCTTCAACTAACTGGACAAGTACTATACTACAACTAAAACTAGTAATAATCTAATTATCACATAAATACATAATGACACGTAGGTTGTATCTAAAATATAAAACAATTATGGTCTATACTATTCAACATTCATAATCAAGGAAAGATATCATATATCAAAGAATGCGAAACACTAAACGTAAAAAACTCGTCATCAACATAACATAAGAAATTTGATGGGGTTCAGGGGGTCGTGCCCCCTATAGGACCAAGGAGCAACGCCTCTAGTGAAGTCCAAAGGGCAATGCCCTGTTAAAAAATTTTGAATTCATAATTTTGTTTGCAAATTATTCTCATTAATCCAAAAAACCCCTTATTTAATCGTAGTGAATTATTGCCAAGATTAATCACATTAATCTTCCTTTATGCATGTTAATCATGTTAGAGAAATGCTCTAAAGGCAATCACCTTTAACACTTATTTTACAAATCTTTTTTATTAGTAAAAAGGCTTTTTCGTTAATTTAATGTTCATGTTTTTTATGAGTTGATAGTGATCTTAAACCAAATTAATGAAGTCCTTGATACATTACATAACAGAAGGAAATCATAATGAGATCATGATAATGAGATTCCTATCATGTGCAATTATGTTAGTATCTAAATTATCCTTAGTCATAGGATTAATGAGACGGGACATTATTAATCCGGACAGACTAGAACATGTTATACTCCTTGATTAGATCAAGCACTAGATCTCATAAGCTATAAGCATGAGTTGTTTAAAGTTAACATTTAGATGCTTGCTAAAAGTAGTAAGTACATTGGATGACCTGCTATGAGAAAATCATATGGATAATCTATTTTAGGGTCAATGATAGTCTCATCATATCAATGGTGCAAATATCCTTAAACTTGAGGTGCTCAAGGATATCTTAGATACTAATCCTGTACTTTGACTCCATTCCTCGTTGCCTCTTAGAGATTGCTCATAGGGTGGTAATTGGGTACAGTTTGAGGTATTTGAAGGTAATTTAGTAGGCAATAAAGGATTCACTACTCCTGATAGAAGGAGATGATACCCGCGGCCTCTTGTCGGCGTCATTACCTGGGAATCTCTGGCCAGAGTGGAAATTTCATGAAGATAGTCTTCAGTTACATATCCAATTGAGTAATGAGCCTCAGGGACAAGAATTATCATCACTTGGGCTAGATATGACGTAGTCAGTCTAGTAGGAGTTGACACTTTAATCACACTCTAAACCAGGTGGGGTATAGATGGTGAAAGGATGAATTGCACGGGAACATTGTCTATGGAAGGGTTCGTAATCAAACCACTGACTTTTTGGTCAATTGAGGATCATGATGTATTGCTAGATACCGATCGTGACTTGCTTGAATTAAGCGTTAATTCAAGTGGCCAATATAATCGGGAATCTAATGGGACACACATTGAAGATGCAAAGAATTAGTAAAATGGCTTTGGATGGGGATCCAAGATATAAGAGATGCATGACTAAGCGACACAACTATGGTAGTTTATGGTCATTTGATTATGAATCATATGACACATGTGAATCTTGCTTATTAGGTAAGATCACAAAAATACCCTTTAATAAGCAAGATGACAAATTTACCCTTTAAAGAAAGGGTGGAAGTTTCATGCTAAATTAAGTGGGATTAAAAGCCTCTTAATTCCCACTAACTCTCCATTGATGTTGGGGGTTAGAGGAAGGCCAAAGGGTGTAAGAAACATTGATTTCGTGCAAGTGTTGGGTGAAAACAAAAGACTTTTTGGTGAAATGTTCATCATTTTCTCTCAGTCTCTACAAGCACTCTCTCAAAGAATACATCACAAAGCTAACACTTTGTGTGTGTTCTAGCCATTCTTCCTAAGAACATGGATATCATTAGAGACATCCTCCTTTGGTCGTCGTGGTTTACGACAACCCGAAGAGGTGAACACAACGAAGAACAAACGAGAATGTAAGGTACATGTCTTAAGTTCATGTTTTGTTAAAGTTGCATCTAACGGCACTTGAAAGTTCTTGGCTTTTTGGGTTTTGTTTTATATTTCCACTTTTGTTTTCTATTTTTTATGCATGTGATGCAAGATAAAAACCCAACAGTGGTATCAGAGTCATCTTGTGCCTATTAGATGTAGTTTCTATTACATGTGCAATAGGATTGCATGGTTGTGATAGTTGAGGTTCTGTCCTTAGAAATTCGAAATTAAATTATGAAAAATTGTTTTCATGATTTTATTTCACTAATCTACTCATGAGATGTTTATAGATGGTTTTCATGATTGAAAATTGCTTTTAGTATGATTAAAATATTTATTTTATAATTTTATAAAATATGCTTAAAAATTATTTTCCTGCAGGACATATGACGTTAGTTGGCTAAATTATTGAGGTTGAACATGTTTTTATTCGAATTTGATTCTATAAAAATTATGTAAACATAATTAGAATGTTTTTAATCCTCTGGAATTTTTCTAGAATTAATTAAAGTTTTTTAATTAATGTTTCAAACAATAAACAGATCTAGTCAATTTTGTTGAAATTGATGGAACTATTTTGTTTGATAATTTTGTATGTGTATGTTTCAGTTCCAGAACCTTAAAAATATTTTTATGTGATAGAAATGTGTTATTTTGATGTCTTATGTATGTCAAAATGAATTTTTCTCAAAATTAGATTTCTGGAAAAATTTTAAATGTCAAATTTGTCATTTTTATGTGTCTAGGTGTAGTTTCGGTTATCTTGATGATTTTGGGTGATTCCAAAATTATTTTGATAAACTTGAAACGACATGCATGGCATGATGATTTGATATTTTGGAAATTTTGAAAATTAATTTTGAATTAATTTAAGTGGAGCATTAAATTTTCTAGTATGACTAGAAAGTGACATGTGTGACGAAATTGTTTAATTTTGACATCAAATAATTAATTTTAAGGTGTATATTTTTGAATTAATTTCTGGAAATTGGAGTTTAATTAATTTTATTAATATCAAATTCTAAATCGAAATGGCATGTAAAATTAAATTTAGTCGAGATTAAAATTAGTAAACAATTTGATTAAGAGTTAAATCGACTTCCAAATTTTAGGATCCATAAATTGTCACAACCAAAACTTATGAGTTTAATTTGATGCATTAGAGAATGCATGTTAGAATTGTTTGGACTTACATGATGGATGGTTATGGAATTAAGCTCAATATGATTGGGGTGTCCATATCATGCCATATAGCTGTGATAACTATATATATATATGATATACACTAGACCATTTTAGTTAGATAAGACCTAAGTCGAAATCCCTCACTTAGAATATTAAAACTAACACCTTCCATTAATATGGTGAGATCCAAAGTTATTTTAGAGTTAGGGTTGTTGGGCAAACCCAAGCCCGCTCTACATGAATATGTTCGATTTATGGAAATATAACTTTTGGATTAATGGGTCAGTAACTAGAAGTGTTAATTTGTTGGGCAAACCCAAGGACAAAATGGACAGAGGAAAAGTTAGTAATGGACATGAGATTTACATTCATCAAAAGTTGATAGCCCAATGTGAGTGCACACATTAATAGTTGATAACACTAGATTTGATAGTTGCGTTATAAATGCAATTGGTATGATCGATACTTACCGATTGACCTAAGGTGGCTAATTGGGCAATCCTAATGTCATTCTTAAGGATATTGGATATCGACCCACTAGGAGAACTTTTATACGAGTTCTCTCAAATTCATAAAGAGGGTTATGGATTTATGAGAAAATAGTGGGAGCGATACTGCATATTATTAAATTCCTAATTGACATGCATTTATGTACAGTATAACACCATTTCTCTCGTTGACATTAGATTGCAAGAATCGACACCATGACCACTAGTGTGAACCTAATCTCACTTATGGAAGCTAATAAATTGACTGGTAGACTAGCTTAGGAACTTGAGAATAATTCTCAATTCGAAGAAACTAGGTTATGTCTTAGAAGAACCACTTCTCGATCCCCCTACTTCTGATAGTGACTAGAGGGCATACAAAAAGCATCTTGATGATAGTGAGATGGCTAGCTGCATAATGTTGGCCACTATGTCACCGAAATTACAAAAGTAGCATCAGGCTATGGATGCTCATTCTATAGTCTATCATCTGAGGGAGCTGTTTGATGAGCAAGCTAAGTATGAAAGGTTCGAGACCTTGAGATTGCTCTTTCACTCCAAGATGGCTGAAGGGACATCTACAGTACAATATGCTCTAAAGATGAACGGCTATATTGAGAGGTTGGCCTCCTTAGGTTTTTTGATAAATCACGAATTAAGTATAGACTTAATTTTAACTAGTTTGATTGATAGTTATTCACAGTTTGTGCTTAACTATCGGATGAACCAAATATTCACAACAATTCCTGAGCTGATCAACTTGCTCAAAACAGTTTAGCTATCTATCCACAAGGACATTAAGGCTGTGATGCTAGTGGACCCTTCTGGTTCGAGGAGGAAGAACCAAAAGAAGAAGTCCACAAGGTCTAAGGGAGGTGTGGCTAAGAAAAAATCTAAGGAGACTATTCCTAAGGGAATAAGCTTCCATTATGGCAAGGATGGTCATTAAAAGAGGAACTGTAAGGCCTATACGGAGTTGCTGAAGCAGAAGAAGGCATTAGGTGCCCCATCTACATTAGGTATGATTTTTATTGATATTAACATTGCTTCTAATAATAAATTATAGGTGTTGGATACCAGTTGTAGCTCACACATATATACTGATATACAGGGCATCAGGAACAGTAGACAACTCAACAAGCGAGAGTCGGACCTGCGCATGGGCAATCAAACAAGAGTTCCTACATTAGCTGTAGGAATTTATGTATTGACACTCTCTAGTGGGCTTGTAATAAAATTGGATGGTTGTTTTTATATACTTATATTGACTAAGAATATTATTTCAGTTTCTACTCTTATTAAAGCTAGTTTCCATTTAAATTTTAATTAAAATGGTTGTTCTATTAGTTTGAATGGAATGTTTTATGCTATGGGTACATTATACATTGGAATATACATATTAGATATGTCCAATACAATTTTAAATATCAATGATAATAAAAGACAGAAACGAGATAATGTGAAATCATCTTACTTATGGCATTGTCGCCTTGGCCATATAAGTAAGAGATGCATGACTAAACTACACAAATATAGTAGTTTAGGGTCATTTGATTATGAATCATATGACACATGTGAATCTTGCTTATTAAGCAAGATGAAAAAGTTACCCTTTAAGGGAAAGGGTGAGCAAACTACTAGGCTATTGGACTTAATACATTCAGATGTATGTTGTTCGATGTCTATACATGCCAATGGTGGTTTCATAAACCTCATTACCTTCATCGATGATTATTTACCATATGGGTATTTATATCTGATGAGATACAAATCTGAGGCCTTTAAAAAGTTCAAAGAATTTTAAAATGAAGTAGAGAAACAGCTGGGCAGAAGTATTAAAACACTTCGATTAGATCGAGGTGGTGAATACTTAAGCCAAAAGTTTCTAAGTTATCTCAGAGATAATGGGATAATATCCCAGTGGACTCCACCTTACTCATCCCAACACAATGGTGTAGTAGAAAGGAGAAACTGAACCTTGTTGGATATAGTGAGGTCAATGATGGCTTGGTAAATTTGCCAAAATCCTTTTAGACATATGTACTTAAGATTGCTGTTTATATCTTAAACAGAGCCACTTCAAATTCAGTTGATGTTACTTCATATGAGATGTGGACTAATAAGAAACCCTATCTTCCTCACATGAAAGTTTGGGGTTGTCTAGCTTATGTGAAGTGAACTCAGTTAGATAAGCTAAATATATGGTGCGTTCTAAGAGAGGTTATCTTCCCATGATGCATGGGATTACACTCTTAAAATATATGTGTCCAAAGACAAAAGATGAGAGGACTCGCATAAATTTGATCCCTTATGTTTCGGCTATAGGATCAATCATGTATGTTATATTATGTATGAGTCTCGAAGTATCATATGCTCTAAGTGTTATAAGCAAATACCAGTCAGATCCTGGAGAGGGTCATTAGGTGGCTGTCAAGAATACCCTTAAGTACTTGAGAAGAACTAAGGATGTTTTCTTAGTATATGGAGAAGGAGATCTTATTGTGAGCAGGTATACAGATGTTAGTTTCCAATCCATCAGGGATGACTCTAGATCCTAATCAGGATATATTTTCATATTAAATGATGGAGCAATCAGTTGGAAGAATTCCAAACAAAAGACAACTGCAGATTCAACAACCGAAATAGAATACATTGCCACTTTAAAAACAACAAAGGAAGTAGTTTGGATCAAGACGTTCAGCATGGAACTTGGAGTGGTTCCTTGCATTGTTGACCTAATACAATTGTATTGTGAAAACAATGGTGCCATAGCGCAAGCAAAGGAACCAAGGCCTTATCAGAAATCCAAAAATGTACTCAGGTGATACCATTTGATTAGAGAAATCATTGGTATAAATGATGTCAAGATAGAGAGAGTGCTCACTGATCAAAATATTGCTGATCCTTTTTAAGTTCATGCTTTGTTAAAGTTACATCTAATGGCACTTGAAAGTTTTTAGCTTTTTAGCTTTTGTTTTATATTTCCACTGTTGTTTTCTATTTTTGATGCATGTGATGTAAGATCAAAACCCAACAAATCATATTATTAAACTGTTGTAATCAACAGTTTATAGACCCTAATCAAAATAGTGTTATCTATTTTAATTCATTAAAATAAATAAATAAATCAGTACTGAATAATAGCATAGCATATGAATCCAAGCAAAGCAACGAATTCATATCATATATGAATCAACAAATAAATTGCTCACATATGCATTTCACATACATACAATACCAGCAATTCAAAATAGCATGAAAAATCAATACATATATGAGATAAAAACACATCATACCCAACTAACCAATCGACTCAAACTGTGACAATTGACCTGCCTGCTAAGTCAAACAACTCAAGGGAGGCATTATTTGATGCAAAGGTTGCATCGACCAATGCCTTCACTTCGTCTGTATCAAAAAACTGTAATTTTGTGCAACTAACCAAATTCAATTTCAATTAACACAAGTGGCTCTGATACCACTGTAGGGAATTCAAACAATTAACAGTAATGAATTTCGCAAAAGTATATTCGAAATACTAAGATCTATGTGAATATTAAAACCAAATTCAAGATTGAATTATAACTTTATGTAGTGGAAATAATAAAAGGAATTGGTAGTACCAGGAAAGAGCACGTCAAAACATCATGCCTTTACCGATATCCACACATATATAAGACTGAATATCACACTTATAGTGTGCTAGCACCAATCTCATCCCTCTCTCTATCTAGATGAAGACATGTGTTAGGATTGTGATTAGATGATCATCTACCTTCTAATCACCCATATATCTAGATATATAGGAAAACCCTAACTAGTTAAGCATGATATATAGGAAAACCCTAACTAGTTAAGCGTGAATTTGACTAGGCCCAAATCCGAATTAGGCCTATTGAATGTTTAGCCTGTTTGGTGTGTGACCCTGTAAGCTTGTTTAATATTAATAGTAGGCCCAAGCTTCTTTTAGGCCTACATGTTATAAGTAGCCTCTAGCAAGACATTATAACTACCCAATATTAAATAAGGTCGGAATACACAACTACCTGAATCACAACTGATAGCTAAAGTACATTTTATAATTGATTCGCGAGGCATACACTAACATGGAATTCATGACAAAAGATCAAGACACTTACCTACTCATCCTCTAGAACACATCTCTGAATGATTCATCCTTGTAAATCCAGTAGAGGCATGGATCATCCCAAAAGTAGTACCTACTTAGGTGAAGGAATCTTTTGCTTTCCTAAAAAGTCATGTTAGGTATCAAAATTCCACAAACAAGATAATTCACATAGTCAGCATACCAAGGCATTTTATTAACAATAAATACTTCTTTATTGTTCAAGAATTTCAAAGTTAGGAGCTATCTAGACAAATGATCTACAACAATATTATCACTCCCTTTTTATCTTTTATTTCTACATCAAACTCTTGTAATAACAAAATCCACCTAATTAACCACAATTTTGCATATATTTTGATCAAAAAATATCTAAAAGATGCATGATCAGAATGGATTATAACTTTTGAAATAAGATTTGAATTTTTTCAATGCAAAAATCATCGTTAACAATTCTTTCTTAGTGGTTATGTAATTTAGTTGTGCATTACTCAAAGTTAAGCTAGTATAATAAATTACACACAAAGATTTCTTAACTTTTTGGCCCAAAACCTCTCCTATAGCAAAATTTGAAGCATCACACATATGGCCTTTCTCAATCTTTTCATCTCACTCAAAATTCTTTTTTCTTGACCGGCATCCAAAATAGATGCAAGAATGGCCAGATATGTTTCTCCTTCTCCTAAAACACATACTTTAAATTATCAGGTAACTCTTTCAGGTATACTTTTAATGGGGCTACATTCTTCTCTTCATTGGGAGCTGTCTCTAAGAATTCTCCAAACTCTCCCTCAGTGGCATCATTTAGCAATTGGCAATACTCATCGGTCTCTTTAACTAAGTCTAACTCCCTTTCTTCTTCATCCTGTAAGGAAAAATCAAAATCTGCAGCATTAATTTGATCCATAAGAGAACATTCTTCATAAACAACAATAGTAGAAATAAGTTTAACATTAAAGATTGAAAATACTACTGATTCTCCTAGAATAATCATGGTCAGCTTCCCATTTTTTACATCAATCAAGGTGTTGGCATGGTGTGCTCCTTTTATTGCTCTTTTACTTCCCCATGTCTAAGTCCACAAAGTCTACAGGGACAATCAATCCTCCAAAGTTCACTAACACATCTTCCATTATTCCTTGCAAATAATGAATTGACCTATCAGCTAATTGTAAACACATATTGGTAGGTCTTAACTGTCCTAGATCCAATTTCATATAAATAGAATGAGGCATAAGGTTTATAGTTGCTCCATGGTCAAGCATACCCTTAACTTCATCTCCATTACCCATCAATACTTTCACGATGAAACTCCTTAAATCTTTCAATTTGGGGGGTAGTTATTACTGAAGGACTGCATTTTCTACAACTGAAACTATCACCTTCTCATGTGGATCAAACCTCTATTTTTTGATGCTTAGTTCCTTAAAGAACTTCATATAAGCTGGAATATTCTTGATCACATCTAACAATGGCAGATTAATATTAACTTTGGAAAGCACGTTATCGAACAAAAAATTGCTCATCTTGTTTTGAGCCCTTAAGGCAGCATGGATATGGAACTAATGGTCTATAAGGATTGGTTGTCTTATACGGTCTAGGTCCTTTATTTCCATTGGTTGCATGTTCGAGTTTTTCACCTTCCTCAACGTGACTTGAAAAGTCATACCCATTATTTTTCTCATTCTACTCATCGTTTCCCTTGATGAGGCTCTTCTTTTTTTTATTACCTACATCAGATAGATTAGAATTAATCTTAATATGATTATCAATCACCTTACCATTTTCAAAATTGTAATGACTTTGGCTTGTATAGGTTGACTGGGCAACTTTTCCTTTTGATTTTTTTGCATTTAAGTAGCAAGTTGCCCTATTTGAGTCTCAACCCTCTTCATAGAAGCTTCTAAGGAGTCAAATCTCTTGTTTTTCATTTCTTGATTCTGAGTGGTTGCTTAAATAAATGCATTCAGACTTTCCTCCAAAGACAGCTTTCTCGATAGGTTCTGATTTGAGGATTACCCTTGGAACTAATTTTGCCTTTGAAAATTCTAGTATTATGGTTGGGTATTATGGTTGGGACTGCACTGGTGGATTATTGGTCTTCTAAGCAAAATTGAGGTGGTTTCTCCAACTAAGGTTGTAAGTATTCGAATATGGACCATTTTACGCCCTTGGTTGAAAACTATTTAGTGAGTTCACTTATTCTTCCTCATCTATAAAAGATTCAAAAGACTAAAACAAACATTAGCTTCATGACCAAAAAGTTTCACATATACCACATACCTCTTAATTTGGAATGTTTTAGGGTTATCTCATAGTTAACATTTTCACATGCTTTGTTATCTCATTCAATTGCTTAACCATTTCTTAATTTGATTTTACCTCATAAACTCTAGCTTTTCTCCCCCTCACGCTCTTTTGTTGAGAATTGGTCCCCAACATTTCAAAGATCTCGTATGTCTCTTCGATAGTCTTCTCTCCCACAACTCCTCCTGCTACATTGTCCATTGTGTACTGACATTGTTGTGTTAATCCATCACAAAAGAATTGGTTCTGCATATGAATCGGAAAATGATGATGTGGACACTATATTAGCAAGAGTTTAAAGCGTTCCTATGCCTCAAACTATGGCTCTCCCTCCATCTTAGTGAAGGTAGCTATTTTTGTTTGCAACTCAGAGGTCTTTTGATGGGAGTAAAACTTTCCCATGAATTTGTTGTACATCTCCTCCCATGTAGTGAATGAATCAAATGGAAGGGTCATCAACCATGCCTTAGCCCGATCTTTCAATGTGTATGGGAAGCATCTCATTCTGAGTTGATCTTCATTTAAGCCATCCAAAAGACATGTCTGGAGAGTGGTACAGAATTCTCGAATGAAGTTTAAAGAGTCTTCACTAGGAACCCCATAGAACGATGGCAACATGCTTTTGATTGCATACACTTATAACATCTTGACTGCTATCTTGAACCTATGTAATTAGACTGTCCCGGTGAGAAGCTGGCAAACCACTATTGACCAGTGTTGTACTAAGTGGATGAGAAATGAAGAGAATTTGATCATCTTTAAGCTAGCTATAAGCAACATAATCTATAACACCTAGATGGAAATAAATAGATACATATTTCAACAAAGACACTTATAGGAACAAAATCTACTAATGAAAATAGTTCATTCCATCAGAGGACAGATTTTAGCCCATAAATTTAACTTGTTGTGTTGTCCTCTTATGATCTCCAATTTGAAGTTAGCTATTTAAAAAGCTTCACTTGAGCTAAACAATTCAACTCTAAAGTAAAGAATGGAGGTTATCCTAGGTTGATGTATTATAATAAGTTTCCTTGATATTTTTTGTTTTAAGTTGTTTAGCCATTGGTGACCTGTACTATGAGCATTTTCTATTAATAAAACTATAAATTTCTCAAAAAGGATCCCGTTAAGAGTTAAGTACATACAAATCTCATAATTAAAGTTCACAAGAAAATATGAACAAAAATTAAAATAATAGTTTTATTCAAAATTGAGTAAAAAAAATGTTAAAATTCTCTTAAATTTTACTCTAATCACTTAATTGTTTCATTGATCTAGTGAGTTGCTCAAAAAGAATTTATACAAATATAGATATGTCATATATGTTACATAAGCTTTCTTTTCATTTCATTCATGTAAGAATTCCTATCATTCTTCTCATTTATCCAATACCATTTTAGAGCTAATAAATGAAGCTCATTTCATAACATTTAGGTGATTATTTTCATTACATCAAACTCATTTAAGAATTCATATTATGTAGTTAAATTTATTTCATTTAACCAACTCAAAAAATCATTTAGTCTAGGCATATTCCACCCATGTCAAATCTGTTTATACATTCATGTCATGTTTATGTTCATTTCATTTAAGTCAATTATATGAAGATTTAATCTAGCAGTAGCTTTAAGAATTAGATAACATATAAGTCAAAAATAGATACAAACAAGATTATATGGTTCAATACATTCTAAAGGTTTCAGTATTCCTTAACCAATTATAAAAGATTAGGCTACACCATAGATAAGATAAAAGAGAGAGAAAGGGAGAGAGGTGGCTGCCTCTATCAATCCTTAGATGAACTTAATATGAAAAGCCACTCAAAAATAGTGTTTTAGAGCTTTTTATAAAATGTTGACGTCCTTTTTATGTAAGTAGACATATCTCAAGTTGTAGATCTTTCTGCCTATTTGCCCTTCCCTCCAGAATGCTATATAAGTTGAGGCGTGCTTGTGTCTTAGACTTTGTTCGATCTTAATGTAGCTTAAATCTCTCAAAACTTAAAATATAGAAGTTTTAGTTCTATTTATTACCTTTCCATGTCATTTTGAATCATCTTAATCAAAAATTAAAATGAGAGAGTTATGACTAATTTAATAAGCATTAGTAAATTGGTCCATTATTGTCCAATTATCTTCACTTTATTCTAAACACCTCCATTTGCATCTTAAGTCAAAATGTAAGTATAACGATAAAATTTAAGCATAAAATAAGTATAAATGGCTAATTATCAAGATAACAAAAGCTATCTTGTTTTATTCATAAAATAAGTGCAAATGACTAATTATGAAGAGAACAAAAGATATCATATTTTAATCATATAAAATTCTCTCACAGTTAATTTTATTTGTCCTTGAGTAAACATATTGTCTAGGTTAGACAACAATAAAAAAAATCTCCTCTAATTAGTTCCTTATAATGTCAAAAAATATAAACTACATGATATAAATCCAATTAAGACTTAAGTACAAATTTTATAATCGAGATTCACAAGAAAATATGAACAAAAATTAACACAACAATTTTATTCAAAAGCAGGCGCTAAAATCTGGTATATATCTCTCAAAATTCACTCTAATCACTTAATTGTTTTATAAATCAAATGTTTTGCTCAATTTTTGCTTTGCAAATGCATAACAAAATTTTGATTCATTTCATTCATGTAAGAAATCAAATGATTTTAGTTGAATTCTTCTCATTTATTCGATACCATTTTAGAACTCACTGAGTTCATTTCACATCATTTTGGTAATTCTTTTCAACACATTAAACTGATTTAAGCATTCATGTTATTTAGCTAGATACATTTCATTTAAACAATTCACTAAAAAAAAGCTCTTCCATTCCACCTAAATGAAATTTGGTTCTACATTATGGTCATTTCATTTAAGTCAACTTTAAATTTAAAAATTGAAATTAAGTCATATGTCATCAAGAGACAATCATTTTTTCGTTAGATGTAACTGTACATCCTTTCTATGGCATTCCATTACGAGCATGCTCAATTTGCGATGGAGTTGTACCTCGGACTAGGTGTTATTCTTTTATGATCAGCATCCCTACTCAAGGGGTTCAAAACCTCTGTGTCCATTACTCTGTTCCAACCTTATTTTCGCCCTAAAACGACATCATTTTATGTTTATTTACATATAAAACGACGTCATTTTGTGGGCGAACATAGGGTTGGAACAGACTATATGGCACAGAAGATCTTATGCCCTACTCAAGGTCATTTTCAGCTATAATGTATATAATATTTAGTAGGCAAGGAATAACAAGATCTTTAAACAAGAACAATGTGCCTATCCTTGTAAGAAGCATAAAGAATTGGATAAGAGAAGCTTCCCTAGCAAAAAGCTTCAAAACACGACTTAGCTCTCTTATTCTCCAAAACTACAGTATTTAAATATATTTCCTTACGAGACATTGTGATTCACAACACAAATTTCACTCCAATGTTACCGATCTCTCAACAGGAAAGCTTCCTCTCGACCTGAGCTCAGAAGAGTTGCCACTCAGTCTAGTTCTAAGTGCTATATTGCTTGTAATGCAAATTGGATTTCATCCCTCACTAAGTGGTCCTTAGTATCTCTTTTGTTTACACTACTTTTGCCTCAGGAATGTTCTTTCACATAGTTCCTGTTTCTATCTTTTCTCCTGTGCAAGTATTGAAATAGTCTATAACTTACCTAAAAAGGGGAAAAAAAAGGTCCGTACATAATAATCTGAATAAATGGTTAAATATTTCTTGCTCTTCCACGCATCAAATAAATGACAGCGCCATCGACGAGTATTAAGTAGTTTGAGTAGGGATGCCAATGGGCTGGGTTGGGCTCGGGCCGAAGATGGCTCGGCCCGGCCTATTGAAAAGAAAAAGCGAGCGGGCCAAGCCTAAGGTCCTGGGAGGCCAGAATGGCCCGAGTAATGGCCCTGCCCGGCGAGCCAAAAATGGCCCGTGGGCCTTAGGAGAGTCTTGTTTTATCGACCCACCACTAGGCCTGGGCCACGGGCCTCCCATCGAGCTTGAGTAGGCCCGAGCATTTAATTTATTTTTAAAAAATTTTTTAAAATTTTAAAAAATGTTGTATTTTTAAATTTTCATAAATTATAACATAATCATTTATAGTAAAATGTAAGATGAAATTACCCATAAATTATACAAAAATATTTAAATGAAAAGTTAATAAGTTAATAGTTGCAGTAAATTAAATCTACT
>JAOQML010000008.1:37862875-37885604 GCA_027568935.1 Erythroxylum urbanii | reverse complement strand
ACTACTACTACTACTACTACTACTACTACTACTACTACTACTACTACTACTACTACTACTACTACTACTACTACTAAGGTCGTATACTATTGGACCTCCCCAGATCCTACATGTTAGCAGAATTTCTACTGGACGTTGTTGTTGGTGTTGTTATTGTTGCATTAAAGTGTCAAATGGAACAAACTAGAATGAACCCTCTAATTACAACCCTTCTCTTATTACAAAAGCTCTCGTAATATTCATATACTCCAATATAAGATGAAAGAATTAAAATAAAACAAATGTTTATGAAACAAAACATTGAATTAGTGTTACTGGTTAAAATAATGAAGTGTGAAATTGTATTCATTTTTGCATAAAAAAGATCCATCTTTTCCCTTTATAGAAATTTTGAAAAATTTGAAAATTAAATCCTGAAGATGTAGTAATATGGTTCTTACTATATTTTGGCAAATCAAAATTGGGAATCGACAACCCAAAAGAAGGCAATGTAAATTTTGTTTTACATCTTAGATGGTCTCAATTCTTCTTTAAATATAGTACTATCTATTAGGATTGTAGAAAACCATTTTAAACAAAGTAGTTTATCATTCTCATACATCAATCCCTCCACCTCCTAAGTCTTTCTTGTTTTTAACTTCACTATTATCTGCATAAATCTCAATTGTCACGTCTATTTTTTTCTCCAACGTTTTTTCCATATATTTCTTTTTCACTAATATGAACAACATCTCACTCACAAAAAATAAAAAAGGGTGCAAAACAAGAAATGAGAAAGACAACTAACCATAAAAACCATAAAAAGAGATGCAAACCAATGAAAAAATTTTAGTGGAATAAAAAATGAAATTAAAAGTTTTCAAAAACTCACCTTGTGAAAAACCCAAAATCAGTCGCTTTATACACCAATAGTCACTTCGATTAGAAAATGCTTAACATGTAGGTTGTTGTTGACACCGCTTGCAACTTCTCAATAGTCACTCTAGTTAGTGAGGCCACATATTCTAAGGCAAGAGTCCAAAAGAAAAAAAAAACATATGAGAGGGAAAAAATAGATTTAAAAAAGAGCAGCCTTCTCAATAAAAAAAGTCCAAAGGAGCTTTGGACTATAAAATAGATTTAAAAAAGATGAGTAGTTCGTTTCAAGATGGGTCATTTTTGTATTAATGTACTTTTTAAAGTAATTTTGTCCAAAAATAATAACTAAGAAAAAGTCAATTGTACTTTTACATTTTTACATCTACATTACATTTTTTTATATGATTAACTAGGTCATTTCATATTTTCTTACATTACATTTTAATATAAAATCTATAATATAAAATTGAAATAATTATTTTAGATTATTAAGAATAAATTTTACTATAGAAGTGTATTTGAATATATTGGAATAGACGTGACTTAGGTGTTGTGGCTCCTTTTAACTTTTGGTCTTCCAAGAGATGTGTGTAGGTTTTCTACCTTTTTCAATGATAGGATATCAAAAAAGAAAGCCATGTGCTCTACATTTATTTGTATATAGTGCTTATTCTTAATTTGCACATATAAGTTAAAATTATGAGAGTGGGATTTTTACACATTCAATAACTCGTACTTAATTAGATAGTTTAGGCCTATCAACCTTAAAACTTTTTAAGTCATTTTAATCTTAAGCCAAACCTTATGATAGTTCATGACATATAATTATTAATATATATGTGTATGTAATTCCATTAAAATTTCTAACAATCTCCTACTTAGACTACATATACATAATACCTTATAATTATATATCACAATAACCTTATAAGCTTAAAGTTGCTATTATATAAAATCATGTTTAAATAATATAATCCATCAATAATATTAAAATAGGATCAAAGAGATGTCTGTCATAATTATCATGACTAGATCAATCAGTGGCCCCATACAATAATATAATTAATGACAAAGATCAAGTATGGATGTGTAGTATAAAAATTTTATGTCACGTGATCTTACATTCTTTTTTCTAACAGTCCTATTTATTCCTTAGTGAGATTAAACTGCACAAAATGATTGTATACCACAAAATCCTTTATAATGTAGTATTAAATCATAAAAATTCATAAGACATGTTTATAACTACAAGTATCCACAAATACAAACTCTTACAAAAATAACAAATCATCAAATGACATAACACCCATATGAGCAATATTCTCATAAAAGTCCTTAGATGGTAAACCTTTAGTTAGCATATTCACAATTATGAAGTTTGTCCTAATATTCTTTAAAGAAATATGACTACTTTGAATTCTTTTTTTTACAACTATAAACTTAATGTCAATTTTGTCTGACTTTGACAAGTTCCAATTGTTGTTAGAATACATCACTATCGGCTTATTATCATAAAATAGTTGTAATGGTCTCTTAATTCCATTTATAATTTACAATCTAGTTATAAAGTTCCATAACCATATCCTATGATTAGATGTCTTATAAAATGTTACAAACTCAACTTATATATTAGAAGAAGCTATGAGTGTTTTATTAGCAATCTTCTCGGAAGTAGGTAAATATAGCTTGAAGTGGATTTACAACTATTTTTTCATCCTATGAAATTAAAGTTGGAATACCCAATGATCTCTAACTTATCTAACCTCCTGTATGTGAGTATATAGTCTTTTGTTCTCTTAAGATACCACATAACCATTTTAGTTGCTTTTTAATGATCCATTCTAGGATTATTGAAATATCTACCCATTATTCCAATAATGGAAACAACAGTTGGATGCATAGCTACTTGAGCATATATTGACTTCCTGTAATCAAAGTATAAGGAATCTTTTTCATTTATTTATTTTCTAAATAATTCTCAAGGTATTAGCTGAGAACAAATTTGTCTCCTTCAGTAACAAGGTGTCATTTGATTTACTTTCTTGCATGCTAAATGATTGACCTATTTTGTGTTAGTCAATATTATAATAATCGCAAGTGCACGACGTAGTTATAGCTAGAATCGATAAGTACAGATCGATCCATAAAGACAGTGAATGCTAGTAATTATCCTTCCGCTATTATCTTGCCTACAAATTGATTTTATATTTTTAACAAAAAGAAAATAAAAACTAAAACAATTAAAGAAATAGGAAATAATAATGAATGCAAAGACAGTGGAATTCATTTAAAAGCTATCGGTATCAGAAATTAGTATCTAGGTTTGAATCCTTTTAAACCCTTAAAAAGATTATCTTTTATCATACAATTACTTTGTTGATGTATTGGACTGTAGAGACTCCTGTGGTTTGTTAATAGCTAACCTTGAGTCTACCAGCAGTTAATCCTAAGGTCTCTAATCGAATTTCTCAAGTTAGATCTTATAGGATTGTGTTACCAATTTATAAGTCCCTATATTAGGTTTGATCATAATCTAGAAGATTTATGTCATCCTATCTCTACGCTTGCAATCAACTCTTTCTAATTACGGTAGTTTTATTCACACTAGGATTTGTTAATCTTTACTTAAGAAATCAAATTATGATTTAATATTCTTGAATTATTAGAACATAAATAAAACGCATAATTAGATCACAATATATCAAACAACCAATTGCATTAACAAAAGAATAAAATCGTACCAAAGTATTAATATAAGGTTCATCTAGCCTAAATACTAACTGGACATTTGGCTACACATTATCAAATAGGAAATCAAACATATATAAATAGAAATATGAATCGAAAACAATGGGTTCATAATTCTAAATCTCCCTGGTTGTCTTTAATCAAATTTTCTTATGATGTAGAGGCTTGATCTTGTATTTTGATGATCTTTCAATGATTTGTTGGTGTTTCAGCTTCTTTGAACCAAAATCACACCTAAAGGATGAGTTCCATGTCTGGAATCACCTTCCCATGTATACTCTATGACTTGCTACCAACTCCCTCCTTTTTCACCCCCCCAAAATGTTTTATAATGAAATTTAGGGTTCTAGGGAGATGCACAATCTGATGCATGGCTATGCATCAGACCGTACGTAACCAAAATTCTTTGGATATCATGAAAGTGCATGACCATGGGAATGTGCACGACCGTGCATCTCTTTTGTGCATTGAAACCTGGTTTTATGTCGTGATTTTATCTAAATTCTTCTCCTTTGAATCTATGAAGGCAATTATACTTTATAAACACACTTGGAGCAAATTAAGTACCAAAAATACGATAAAAGTATGAAATATTAAGCAAAATACATCAAATATGGGTGTAAAAATATAGTCAAATGTCCATCTATCAAACATCCCCACACTTAAGCTTTTATTTGCCCTCAAGCAAACCATAATCAAAATTATAAATTTTACAACGTTAATCCATCATTAATCTAAATCTATCCATTCATACTATACATCATTGTATCTTATTGAGTCAAATTAACATACAATTAAAATAAAGTTGTCTTAAAATTGACTTCCTAATCAATGATAATAGTAATCACATTAACAATCGCATTAAAATCAAATGCATATATCTTTACACCCTTACAAAGATTTCACTCAAAGCACTCTAGTGTTTAGGGTAAAAAGCATCAAAACTCTCAATCATTGCATATTAGAATTCTTACCATAGGCTTGAATTGAATCACATCTCCACCACTTATATACAAACTAAAACCAAAAGGTAAAAGGTATTTATAAGGCAATATTCAGTACCATAATAATAAACATATTGAACCTTTCAAAAATTTCAGGGCTTAACAAGTAAACAACGTAAATAACCTTCAAGGTTCAAAACAATAAAAAGTTCTTAAATGAAAAATATGATAAACGTTAACATGTGGGTTTAATTAATGAAAAACGTTAAGGTTAACTTGGCTATTCCAACAAGTAAATTTTAGGGTATAGTGATTTCAAAGAAATAGAGTAAAGCAAATTGGTGAATCTAAGTGCCTTCATCATATCAATGCTTTTAATTTAGCAATTATGGTCTCAATATACACAATAAAGCAAGTTCTAGAATGACCCTACTATACATGATACCAAACACATGGAAAATAACAAGAGCTTTAATTTTTTTTTAAAATTTGCTCTTCAGCTCAAAAGTTCGTGAAAAAATTTAGTATATATATGTGTAAATAATATGCAAAATTTCATTTAACTTAAAATTTTCGATGATTACGAAAATTATGACTTAGAAAACTAATTTCATTATACCCATCATTCTTTTGGCACACTAATTCAAATCAGAATTCAATAATGAAGTACAGTATTAATGGACAAATTCAACCAATTCTAGATATCAGTTAATAAAATTTGTAATAAGGATTATAATAAGCTTGAAGAAATCAATTAAAATTCAATAAACTCATCCCCACAGTTAAAGTTATACATTGTCCCTAATGTATACAATATTAGCATTTATGAAAAAGTGAGGGGTTTAGTGGTACTTTCCTGGCTATGACGACTTCCCTAATTTGGATCCATCCAATATGAGACTAACATCCTTGCAAAATATGAAAGAAAAGGATAAAAAGAAACAACAAAAATAATATAACGGAAAATAAAATCTTATACTAACATGAAAGCAAAAACTAAATAATATAGAAATTGAAATAAAATTAAAACTAACTCATGGGTTGCCTCTCATACAACGTTTCTTTAACGTCTGTAGATCAACATGACCTGCACATTTAACATCATCCTGGATCAATAATTAGTGGTTTGCTTCCACCCTTTTCTCCACAAAGCAGATTCATAGCTTGTAAACAAGCCACATGTTTAAACAAGCCACAAAGCGTTTTCATTCAAGATCAAGCCGAGCATAATCCAGATGGTTCAGTAATTAGTCAAGTTTGATGGACTCCAGATGAAGAATCTAACGTACATATTTTCAACTTTTTAGAGATTTGTGATACATTTAAGATCAATGGAGAAAACAATGACGTCATTAGATTGTGTCTATTTTCATTCTCCCTAGGAGGAAAGGCCAAACGATGGTTGAATTCTATACCACTTTTGTTACTTACTATATGAGATCAAGTTTCAAATATTTTTTACTAAATTAATTTCCCCTACCATGATTGCAAAGCTGAGAAATGACATCTCATCATACTCCCAAACTGAAGGTGAATCACTGCACGACACATGGGAAAGATTCAAGGAGATGCTTACATGATGTTCTCATCATGGACTACCACTGTGGATGCAAATCCAAACTTTTTATAATGGGATAATTAAAAGTACTAGGCAGTTGACAAATGCAGCAGTTGGAGGGACACTAAACAATAAAACACCTAAAGTTGCCTAAGAGATGATAAAAAATATGGCTATGAATAACTACCTGTAGTGATCAACTAGAGCACGAACTAATAGGCTAGTGGGGCTCTCCAAAGTAGATGTGGTGGCATAGTTTGCAAGTCAAGTGGAGGCCTTGAGTAAGAAGATAAATAGATTGACTACGGTTTCATAAGGAAGGGTGATGCAGTATGAAATGTGCTGGCTAGATCATAAAAGATAAGAAGCCAATCAGTTCAACTTGAACATATGGATTGCTTAGGGAACGCTTTAAGACCCTAAAACAATCCTTATAGTAATACTTGCAATCCTAGTTTGAGGAACAACCCCAATTTTTCATTGGATAATAAAGGATAAAAAAGAAATAATCCTCTACTTGGATTTCAACAACATACATCATAGCTAAAAAAATATGGTATGGATTAGCTGATTGTGAAATTCATTCAAGAATTAAGGATAAACCATTAACAAACAGACGCATCCATACATAATTTAGAGGTTTGAATTGACCAATTGACAAATTCAATGGTGGAGAGACCAAAGGGAAGTTTGGTAAGCACAACTAAAATAATTCCTAAGGAGAGAATAATGACAATCACTTAGACTATTGATAAGAAGCTCCAAGAAGGATAGAAGGAAGTGACTACTAAGAGTCACTCGAAAGCTGAATGTGGATTTTACCTGAAGAGAGTCGAGGAGTATTGACCTGCACTTCCATATCCTATCAGAGCAAAGAGAAAATCATTAGCTACAGAGTTAGATAAGGTCCTTGATTGAAGAAGGAATTTTTCCTTTGTTGAGTCTCTTATGTAGAGACTAAAGAGTACAGAAACATCAAAAGAGACATCATTAAACATGAAAGACTTAAAGAAGTTAGAAATTGAAGTGTTAATTGAGGAGAGCTATAACAAAAAGATCAAACTATTAAAGAAGCAAACTGACCCAGGAAATTTCTATATTCCTTGTACTATTGGTGGTTTAAAGATGGATAAGGCTTTAGCCAACTTCGGGGCTGACAGAAAAATGATGCCTTACACCTTATTTGAGAAAATGGGAATAGGAGAACTTGAACCAACTAGGATATATTTTCAAATGCCTGATAGATCATTAAAATGTCTTAAGGGAATAATAGAAGATGTACCTATTAAGGTTGATAAATTTGCATTCCCATATGATTTTTTCATTTTGGATATAAAGGAAGATTATAAATACACTTGGCCCTTAGACGACCATTTCTAATAACTCCAAGTCACTTATAAATGTTGACAAAGCTTAGTTAACTTTAAGAGTAGGGGACAAAGAGGTTACATTTAGAGTGTCTAATGTCAAATGTAATTCTCTTGAATTTCTGAATGCTATTGAGGTTAATGAGTCTTCTCAAGATGCTCTACAAGACCCTACATGTAAAGATCAAGAAAAAAAGTTACAAATTCAAGGTAATAAAACAAAGGAAAAATATGTTAGAAAGCATCAAAAGGTATCCCACCTATAAGTTATGGAGCCTACGGTAAGGCTATAACACAATTTATTAAGCCATTGTGAGTGAAAAAGGTACGTCAAACTAATGACGGTAAAGAAGCACTGCATGGGAGGCAAACTATAAGTTAGTTTTAGTTTTATTTCAATTTTGATGATATTTTGTTTTGTTTTTATGTTAGTAGAAGTTTAAATTAATTGAATTTTTTTATGTGTTTTAAGATAGAAAAAATTAAGCATCTTTGGCAAAAATTATGCGTAATTATTATTTTAGGGGAATGTGTGCTATAGGTCATATTGCTAAAGTGTAAAATTTTCATGATTGAGCATTAAGTTTAAAGTTTCACACATTTACAGAGAGTTACATGCTCTCTCGGCACTCTAGTGTAGTTTTATGTATTTTGATACATGCTCGTGTAAACCTATGAAAAGCTATAACTTAGTGAAATACATAGTTTGATATACGTTCGTGTCTCAAATCATGTACTCTCATGATACACCTTAAAAACCCTAACTTCTCATATTTTCACTCTTTCCTTTCCTCTCTCACTTCTGTCGACTCATTTACTTTTTTTGGACCTAATTTTTGCACTTTCAGCCAAATTAGTGACACCTAAGTAAGTTTTCTAGCTATTCTTTTATGCATGATTCATTAGCTATTTTACGTTATTTGCAAATATTTTAATAAAAAATGCCGATTTCAGGATTTTTGGAGAATTTGTGTGATTTTATGACTAATTACAATTTAATAGTTGAATTTAATCATTACCCAATTGTTCTAATGATTCAATTTGATTAATTGCATATGAATTGGGAGAAATTTGAACTTAATTTGCATAAAATTGCAATTGTTGCTCATTACGTGTTTAATTGCAATATTTTGTGTTTAATTAGGTTAATTAGTTATTTTCGACATTAATTGGGATTATTTTTAATTGCATGGATTTAGTGTTTAATTGCGTAAATTTTGTGAAATTTGTAATTTAGGATTTTTAATTTCAATTTTATGTTTAGAATTGTAATTTAACAATTAAGTTAGTTTAATTTGTTAATTATACAATTTCTAATTATACTTTTAGGATTTTTTAGTTTGTTAATTGATTTTATAATTAAATTTGTTTATTTTTATTTATTTAAGTGCATTACTTTATTAATTCTTCCTAGTTGTTTAATTTTTGTGTTTAGTTAATTTTTGCAATTAATAATTTAATGAGTATGATTGAATTTAAGTGTGGGTAAAAGCGTACCTTTGTGAACTATATGTCAAATTTCTTACACTTGTTTAAAGTTGCAGATAAGATGAGTAAGCAAATGCCTATTCACTTAGGACACGCACTTGTCCAATTTATCCAGCATTAGAGTGAAGACAAAATGGTCGACACAGTATGTATTAGACCTTATGTGACCTAACTAGCACAAGGAATGGGTGTATTCGAACAACTACCACCGATGCAGGAGATGATGACCATAGTAATGCTCAACCTAGTAGTGATACAACATATGCGCATTGTACGTCGACATAGAGGTCCTACGGGAGACATTTACAAACTTTGGGGAGGCTAACAAGCCAATATTAAAGGTTTGAGATAGAGCATAACAACCTTTAGCAGAACAACCACAACCACCACCACTAGAACCAGATGAGGCATTACTAGCTGAGGAGGTTCTGAGAGGTCCCCAAGCTAGGTTTCATAATCTGACTCAGTTGAAGATAGCTTTATTAGAGAAATTGGTGGTTTGGATTGTGGGAACTCAATGGACACTCCGACTTAGCAGGCTGAGCTTCTAGAGTAAGTAGGACAGTTGGAGACTTTGAGTGCACAATTAGGAGAGTTGTGGTCTAAAGTTGGATGGATGGGAGAGTTGATGCTCGTAATAACAAGCCATCTAGGCATTGATTTCCAACCACCATCATTAGGTGAAGATACTTCCTTTGCAGCTTCTCCACCTGGCTAAGATCATCACCACATAAAGCCTCCTTCGTCAAACCAACCATGATCATAGGATAAGGTAGATTCTTAGTTTTGTATATTCTTCCTTTTTCTTTATCTTTTGTATTTATTTCTTATTTTTCCATTAATTATTTTGTTTTCTATAACATTATAGTTAAGGATATTTTATTTCTTAAATTCAATAGTGTTATTTTTATTGTTTCTTTTATTCTTTTTATCCTTTTTTCTTATATTTTGTAAAGATGTAATCTTAAATTGGACGGATCAGAATTCAAAAAAAATTGTCACATTTAGGAAAGTAACACTAACAATTCTTACCTATTATACATACACTTATAAGGGATTCATGATTTCTAACATTTTCTTAAGCTTATTATAATCCTGGTTATAAAATTTTATGAACTAATATCAGGACTTAATTGAAATCTGTCCATCAATACTGTATTTCATTATTGAATATTGATTGTATTCGTATACGATTATTAATGTGATTACTATTTATATTACCAAGAAGTTAATTTTACGATAATTTGATTCTAATTGTATGTTAATTTGATTCAATATGACATGATGAGTTATAAAATAAATAGACAGGTTAAGACTAATAAAGAAATGATGCTTTAAGATTTCTAATTTTGATAATGGTTTGTCTAAGGACAAGAAAAAGTTTAAACATAGGGATGTTTGATAGATGCATATTTAACCATATTTGATGTATTTTATCTTAATATTTTAGGCTTTTATTATATATTGGTACTTAGTTTGCTCTAAGTGTGTTTATAGGTTATAACTGCCTTCGCGGACTTAAAGAATTTAGATGCAAACGGGGCATAAAATGAAGATTTGAAGCAAAGCATGCATACAAAGTTATGCACCAGCCTGTGTACTTCTCTTATGTCATGCATAGTTACAAATTCTGGGTATTTTAGGTTATACACGGTCTAGTACATGGTTGTGTATCAGAGCGTGCATCACCTATAACCTTAAAAATTACTATAAAAGACATGTTTTAGAGGCAAAATAAAAGAGCAGACATGTATAGATGTTCAAAGACTTTCAGACGTGACTCAAGGGGCAATTTTGATCTAGAGAAGTGGAAAACACAAAGAAATCATTGAAAGATCTAAGAGAATATAAGATCAAACCTCTACCTTGCAAAGATTTAGAATTGCCATTTTAGTTTCTATTTGTTTTTCTTTCTTTTTATGTCTGATTTCGTTTTTTACCATATGTAGCTAAATTTCTTTAGTGTCTATGTAGGATGAATCCTATGTTTATGTTTTAACATTATTTAATACTTTTATTTAATGCAATTGTTTTAATTGATCTATTATAATTCAATCACGTGTTTAATATTTGTTTTAATAGATCTAGAATATTAGATCATAATCTAGTTTCATAATAGAGAGATTGAGAAATCCTTGTATAAACAGATCTACCATAATTGAAAGGAGTTGATTGCAATCTTAGAGATAAGATGACATAAATCCTCCACATTAGGATCAAACCTAATAGAGGAATTCAAAATTGGGTAAAGGAATCCTATAAACTTTAACCTAAGTAATTTGATTAATAACCTTAAGATTAGTTATTATTAGACTTGAGAAAGCTATTAGCATACCATAGGAATTTCCACAATACAATAGTTGATAAAACAATTGCATAATAAAATATAAATCAATTAAGAGGTTTTTAGGGGGGATTCGTAACCTAGACACTAATTTATGATATCTATAAGTTTCTAGGTGATTTCTTTATTTCTCTAATTCAATATTGTCACTTATTTTATTTTATTTTCTTAAGCTTTATTTTCTTTAATAAAAAATCAAATTAAATTTGTAAAATAGATAATAGGACAACAGTAATTATTTATATTCATCGTATTTTCAGGATCGATCCATATTTGCCAGTACTAGCTACAACTACTCTGTGCACTTGTGACTAATTCATAATTGACACACTTTAAAAAATGCCAATCAATATTAGATCAAAGAGGGGATGAAAATCCCTAAAGGATAGCCCTTTAGTTGTATTAGAATTCCTAGATACTTGAGAGGTAGTTGTTGTCCCTTAAAACTTATGGATAGAAATAATTGTTTAATAGTTCTAGAGCCTCCAGCATATACGTATAGCAATTTTTGCTTATTATGATTACAAAAGCTAATATATTTGTAAAGAGCTATAGAGATTTCATGAGGGTTGTGACTAATTTATGTCTACATCATGCAAAAGAGGAGAAGGTCATTTGTAAAAGTGAGATGAAATATCTTTATCTTCTTAAACTTGTTGTAGTAGATAAAGTCTCCTTATTGCTCAATATTTTTTGTTGTAAATATGGTTAAAGCTATAATACTTATAGTGAATAAATAAGGAGACAAGGGTTTCCTTTTCTTAATCCTCTTGCACAAATAGATATGGAGGTAGGGTCTCCATTCATTAGGATGTTATATGATGGTTTAGTAAAACAAAGGATTAGCCAGTAGATAAACACATCAGGAAACCTAAAATTGTGTATGGTGTTTAATAGGAATTTCTAGTTAATTAAATCAAGTGCCTTATGAAAAAGTATCTTCATTAAGAGACTTTTGATAGTTTTCTTCTTATAGTGGTCCTTGAAAAGCTTTTATGCCATGGGTATGTACTCTTTATGAATGCTCCTTGCTATGGATTTATAATGTGAGGAAATATCATTTTTTCTTAATAAATAACATTTTTAGCAATGATCTTATATAATATATTGAGTAATAACAAAAAAGGCCTAGCTCGACCTATCCCATCCTAAAGTCAATAGGCCTAGCCTGAGTTAATAGGGATTTAGGTCAAGCTCGAGCTTTTAAGAAAAAATTAAGATTTCACGTAAAATAATGTCATTTTTAATTTAAAAAATTAGAAAAAAATTCAATCAAGCCCAATCTATTTTCATTCTTAATAATATTGTAATATAAGATAGGTTTGTATTTTTTTGTGTTATTTCTAATCTTAAAATTTTCTCTATCACATTAGGTTATCCATAACCTAAAGTAAGTACAATTATTATTTGGTACTAATATAGTGGTGACTAGAGTATCGAGCCCATAAGTAAGCAATAGGAATTAAGTAAACATGCATGCTATTATCTAGTTAATTAAAATAAGAAGATTGGTTTTTTAGATTAGAAATTAAATATAAAACTATGCCTAAACCAAAGTAAAGTAACCAACTATTAGATATAGAATAAACATGTAATAAAGAGAAGAAAACATAAATGAATGTCATATTAACAAGAACTCTTTTAAAATTATTGTTATATTCATGATTCAACAAGATTAAAATTTTTTAGTAATTTAGAACCATGAAATTTCCTAAATTATTATATTGCTCTCTCTCTCTCTCTATCTTGTTATGACCATTTATTCTCATGTTAGACTGAAATTTCCCTAGAAAGTGTTGATCTTCGTGAAATTTATTGAAAGCTTTGACTCTAACACTAGAGGATTTGTGTAAGTCTATCTATAATACCTATAAAACCCTTAATATCTAACTCATTGTCTACTTACAAGGAGTTTCTCTCAAATATTTACTCATTGTCCACTTATGTGTAGTTTGTCTCAAATCTTACACTCTAACACTAGAGGAATTGTGTAAGTCTATTTCTAGTACCTTATAAAACTCTTAATATCTAAATCCTTGTCCACTTATATATAGTTTCTCTCAAATCTTTATTCATTGTCCACTTACCTATAGTTTGTCTCAAATCGTACACATGTAAATTAATATCAGCTATGATAACTAATTTGAACTATATTCACATCAAGGATACTTAAAAGATATTTTATATAAATAAAAAAAACATTTGATATATAAAATTGAATTAATCTATACAAAGAGAATATTAAGGTTCCCTCCTATCTGGACATATAAAGAAACTAGCCACTCATTATATTTAAACTAAAAAACATAAAAAAGAAATAAAAGAAATCAAAAATAGGAAGAATCAAATTGCCTCAAATGAGCATAAAGTGAATAAAAGTAAAGAATTGGGTTGCCTCCTAACTTCTTTAGAGTCTTTTAGATGGATTTTAATGTTAGGAGGTAAAGAGGATTTGAAAGCCTCCTCCTTCAGGACTTTGCATGTACCACATTAAGGTCTTATCCTTTCAATATTTGAGATTGTCCCTTTCTTTCTCTTTTTAGGCTCTCATGGCATCCTCTTAACTTAATGATATCTTGAAAGAGTAATAAGATTTAACGTCTGTCTCATTAAGACAATAGTAGGAATCATTATAAGAGAAAGAATAGTTTATCTTATTTTATATATTAAAATTATCCTTGTTGTTCCTCTCTTCTTCCTTAACGGTAACTTCCTCTCTCACAATTTCCTCTTCTTGACATCCATTATTTTCTTATAATTTTCACCAAATGTATATCTTCTTATAGTCTTTTATATTCTCATTTATCATGCCTGGCAAGGTTATTAATCTCTTAACTCCATTGTAGGTTGCACTATATGCTCCATTATTACCTTAAAAGTTCTTTTCTGAAGTTTCCAATTGACCAACCATTGCATTTAATCTCTTATTTCATTGCAGGTTACACTATATGCTCCATTATTACCTCAAAAGTTCTTTTTTGAAGTTTCCAATTAACCAACCCTTGCATTTAATCTCTTAACCCCATTGCTAGTTGCATTAGTAATTCTTTCAATGGCTAACTCTAAAGATCACTTGCCTTCTTGTTGTTATTAGTCATAACTCAAAGATGGAGGATGGTGTTGAGGGGCTTAATTATCCCATATCAAATTTGTATTATTTCTCCACCCTATATTGTATACATTGTTATAAAGTTGTGTCTAATTTAGTAGTAATATCTATAGTAATCAAATTGTTTAGTTTTTCTTGACAAAGTGATTTCTAACTTAGATTCTATGCTCTCCCCCAAATAACTCACATGATAATGTTAGTGCTAGCCTTATTGTTACACTTAGATTATCCAGTTTCCTTCTTAAAACCTCCACTTGAGTTGTCAATATAGTGGTAGCATCCACATCGTGTATATATGGTTGGTTGATGGCCTACTTAATTTCCATTAGTAATTGTTCCTTATCATCTCCTTAATCAACTTTAGTGTAGGTATTGGATTTTTTTAATAGAAAGGCCCCTAACTTCTATATCAAATACTTGCTTTGTGGCATAATCTAACAATTACAAAAATTTAAAATTGCAACCAAGTAGGTATCCTATAGTCTGGAAACTTTCTCAGTAGATTCTTATATTTCTCCAATATCTTATAGAGTGTTTTATTATCATACTTCTAATAGAAAGAGATATTATTTCTTAACTTTGCATAATTTCACATGGTTTTGTGATCTCCCTCCATATTAGCAAGAACTAAAATAGCATCAAGCATAGAAGTAATTAGGTAAAATTATAGTTTAAGTAAAGAATATAATAAAAGGTAATACAAGATTATGTACAAAAATAAAATGACTAGACTAATAATTCTCTAGTCTCCTAATACCAATTGTTCCTCAATAATGGTGCTAAAAACTTATTATTTATACTCTTAAAGTTTTCTCTATCACCTTCTTACTCATAAATTATGATAAGTGTAGCGATTATATAGTAGTAATCCAATAGTTAGTAAAGGATCAACCCTACAAGAAAGAAATAATAATTTAGTAAATTTCTGTGTTATTTCCTAGTCAATTAAAATAAGTGGATTAGTTTTATGGATTAAAAGTTGTGTCTAAAACTATAACTAAGCATAGGTAAAGCAAACAACTAATAGAGATGGATCAAATCATACAATCAAGAGAAGAAAATAAACATGAATGTCAGCTCAATGAGAAATCCCTCAAGCATCATCATTTTGTTCATAATTTTTTTATAATTTGAGCAGTAAAACTTCTTAAGTTATGAAATTCCTCTCTCTTGAGTTATGAAAATATATTATCAAGTTGATTAACTAGTATCTTTATTTAAGTAGTAAAACCTCTTAAATCCCAATAATGCATTAAACTTCATAAGATTTATTGCAAGGGCTGACCCTAACACTAGAAAATTTATGCAAGCCTATCTCTAGCACCTCATGTAACTCATAATATTTGAACCATGATTCACTCATATATAAGTTCTCTCGAATCATTAATATGCAAATTAATATCAGATATAATCACTAGCTTAAATTAAATTCATATTAAGAATACTTAAAGATATTTTATAGAAATAAAACATGATTTTATAAACAACACTAAATCAATACTTAAAAAACGAATACCAAGGTTCCCTTTTGCCACTGATCTTATTTAAACTAACAAAGATAACATAGATATTAAAATAAAAAAATTTGAGTCAATCTTAATATTTTAATACATGCTCTAGGTTTTTGGGATGACTTTTGATATTATGCTTCCTTAAAGACAGTTGCTCTACGCTTTTCTAGGATATTTTTTCTCTTAGTTGGCAACTAACACTAGGTTTAAAATAAAAGAAAATGAAAAAGATTGATAAAAGAACCCTAAAATTAGGTTTTCGAGTCACTTGTATACATTTTTCTACCTTAAACACAAGAGGTTGTGGATTTTTGTTCTTCTTTTTGGAGTAGAACATTTGTTCTAACACATCCATGTTCTACATTGTGTATCTTTCTTTAACTTTTTTAAGGAAACACAGCTTGAGATACAATCTGCCTTAAGCTATGTCACTCTTTGGATTTTTTTCCACACAATCTCTCTTTAATCTATGTATTTGACGGTATCTGCATCTCTAAGTGGTCCGAGAGGGATATGGACTGGCACATGATTGTGTGTTAAATCTTATTTAACTAAAAATTGTGATTTCTTCATCTATTTTCTTATAATCCTCTCTAATTCATGACAAATATAATCCCAAAGTAACATTTTCGATAATGCCTAAAACATAACATAAACTAATTAAGCAAAGGTAATTTATGCATAAAAATGAAATAAAACACTAATGAAATATAAGTATGTTTTATGTAAAATACAAGTCTTGTAAAGAAAAGGACTAGAAATCTTAAGAATGATACAAATAAAATTTTTTATGTAAATTACTAGTCTTGTAAAGAAAAGGACTAGAAATCTTAGGAATGATATAAATACAAATTTTCTTCATCTCCCTAAGCATCTTATTCTTTGTGAAGAATTCTATTATGTACTCTAAAACTACATTCCCTACTATGTTTTAGGATAAAGTTTTGAGGTTTTTAAACCCTAGTGCTTTATTTGCTTCTAAACTAAATAAAGTTTTGTGATTATGGGAGAAACTTGCTAGATTTTGATTTTTTGAGTTTGGGTTGAAAGCACGCACATAAAGTAAATGGGTAGAGAAAAAAGTGTTTCCTTGAAGTAGTTGTAGACTTTATTCTTCATTTATAACTAATGTAAGATTTGGTCTTAAGATTTGGCCTCCTTTAAACCTTACTAGGTTTTGTTAGTGTTTATTCTATTGAGCAGAGCATTGTACATATTTGGCTTAAGTTTATTACATAATTTAATTTCAACAAAATGTTACGTAAAATGCTTATGAATATTGAAAGAAAAAGTATAAGAATTAAAAAATTAGGGCGATCGAAATGTAGTACATCATATTACATAAAAAAATGCCTAATATTTCTAGAGACAAAAAGTTATTGTATGTTTGCTATTACTTGTTATAAATAATTTTAACCCAATTATTAATCTGGCTCATAGAATCGAAGGTAAAAGAAGTAATTAAAGGATGGAATTACGGGAATAGATCCTTAGTTCCAGTTAACCAGTTTATATTATGTTCCATTAAATCTCATTTATATATTTATATGAGGTCTACATAAATCACTATAAGAAAATCATGCATTAACGAAGAAAAATTACCAACGAATATAATACCGTAGCTAATTATAGAAGAAAAATCAATATCTGTCGATAACCCTGTCATGAAAAATTCCATTTTGCGATGGACAAAATTGACGTCAGTAAAGGTGGAGGGAAAACATTCGCGCAAATTTTCTGACAGATTTTAGCGATGAACTTGTCTTTAACTGTCTGTAAATTAGGTGGGAACACTTCCCACAATTAAATAGCATCGGAATTTTACTGATAAATTTTGTATTCGTCGGTGAATTTATGTAACATCAGTTTTGTACCAATAGTTTTATGTTTCGTCGGTAATTTACCGACGGTCTTTACTTTTAGTAATTAAATTCAAATTAATCATTTTAAAAAATAAAACATGACGTTATTTAATTTAATACCAAACGATGTCGTTTGGCTTCGGGGGTTAAAGCACCCTCGAGCCTTCGTTCTCCCTTTCTCCTCTGCTTCTTTGTTTTATTTCATCACCGCTGAATCTCACCGTCTCCTTTCGTTGCTGCGCTGTCGTCGCCTCGCCGTCTGCTTCACTTCTCATCACCGTCACAGTCTGGAGTCTCTCCTATTTGTCAACTGTGTTGATTAGGGTATGTATTTCATGAATTGTTAGGGTATATATGAATTGGTGAATTGATTAGGTTAGTTGAATTGGATGTGTTGATTAGTGTATTAATGTGGTTAATTTGTGGAATTTGTTAAATTAGGGTATGAATGTGCTTAATGGAAGTATCAAATTTGAGTTTATTGCATTACTTTCTTTGGATGCATTGCACTAGTAAATTGATTGATTCGATTGCTTCCAACATCATTTCAAGACACATTGTAAGTTCCAGCAGAAAATAAGAGAAGAGAAAGCAAAGTAATTAGCTACACAAAAACCTCCTATTTAAAAACTAAGCGTAAAAAACCTTCATGGATTTGATTTTGCCCTCAAGAGATATTAGTTTTGCAATCTCTAATTAGCTAATGCTTCTGTCTTTGTTTTTGCTTTTTAATCTGACTTCAGTAATAAGAAGGAACGTTGGCCCTTAATCTTATAAGAAGCATCATGTAATTAATAATGACAAACCAACTAAGTGCGGAGTTTTGAGACTCTAATAAGTGAAGGATGAAAACATAAAGTATAAGTTGACTTGCTTCTGATTGAAGCATCTCTATTATTGGTTGTGAGTTTTGATTTTTTGCGATGATAGCAAAAGAGTCACTTTCTTGTAATGGACACAGTTCTGTAAATAAGGTTTCAAGTAATGCAAAACTTGATGATTAAGTATTTCTTAAGTAGTTTTTACTTAAAAGTACTTCAATTTTAGCAATTAGTAGTCTTTTAAAATATCTTAAGTTTTAATAATCAGGTCTGGATAGCTATATATCTCTTGAAACATGCTACACCCAAAAAGTTAATAAAATAGTATATTTTAACAATTTCTTATTCAAACTTGATCTTGAATTTGCAAATATAGCTCATCCATAGTTCATTGAAGAATTCTTGAAAAATGAGCTTTGGCATATACTAGTTTGGCATTTTATATTGCATATGCCTTTAATTTCCAAGTGTTTATATGAAGAAAGTGTCATTGCATAATTAAAGGAAGCAATAAAATACTTAATTCATTAATCAAACTTAATTAGAACATTATGTTTCATGTATTTTGTTAATTCTGGTAAAAAAAAGGAGGTAATACTAGTACAATGAATCAGCTTTTTAAATTAGATTTCTTATAACTAAGATATATATATCAATACTCTTTTTTCATGATTTAAAAATTTTGATAAAATAAGTATCATAATTTAGTTTTATTATGTTTGTGAAAGTTCCAAACTATTTATAAACGTTCTAGTTATATTTATAAACGTTTCGACCAAAATATATGTGATTTTCAATTCTAAATAAAGATGTTGGTGAATTTAAAGTTTTTAAAATTTTATAATAAATATTAACAATTTCTCTTATCAATTCTTTTATTTCTTTCATAAGAAATATTTCTTGATAAATATAAATGTTTCTTTTATTTCCACATTTATATTCTTTTTCTTTCTTCTTTATATGTTTTTCTTTAACAACTCTCATCTCTTACAATTATAAAAGGGTGATGATCTTCCTTCTACTTGTTAAAGTTGCTTTACTATCAATAATTGACTTTACATTAAGTCTTGGATGTATATATACATCTCTTATTGGTACTTTATAAGGAAAATGAGGTTAGATGGCACAACCTCGATAATCTTTTTTGTCACTTTTTTTAAGAAGCCATTGTCATTTCTTTCTTCACTTCAACACTGGTAACTTTAGTTGGTTCTTCCTACTAACATTAAGAAGGAAGAACAATATATAAGTAATAAACCCAAAAGGATCTGTATGTGATGCAGTATAGTGACGAATTACACTCCAAATAGGAAACCTAATCTCTTTATCAACATAAGCTCCATGCCCTTAGTAGTACCTTACTCTTTGTTTCCTTCTTTATTCTGAAGCTTTACCAAAAGTAGAATATTGGAATCTTTCCTTTAAAGAACATTCAGTTATGTTATTACATTGTATTTTACATAATTGACATGTTATGATCATACTCTTCCTTGATGTTATTTAAGATAAAGGTGTTGTTTCTCCATCCTTGTATACTTTGATGTTATTCAAGATCTAAGCCATGTCTATGTAATAAAGGCTACTCTATGAACCCATTTCTGGTTTATCAATTAATTACTTTCAACTTTCAAAAATATATATGTAAGTCTCCATAATCATGAGCATAAGCAAATCGCTAACTAAAGTCTTTTGTAGATATTAGTATAGTGTAACTTATATTAATGACTCGTAAAATCATAAATCATATATAATCAAATTATTCCAATCTTAAAACTAGATCTATGAGCCGTAGAAAGGACTATTAATCTTATACAGAGACCAAATTGAAAGTTGGTTTGTTTTGAATCCAATAATAAAAGGAAAATATGGTAATATTACTTATAATTAGGCACAAAGCTTGTAGAAGAAGCTTTTGTTCTTTCCTATTATCATCTTTTTTTCTATTTTCTCACTTACCTTTTCCTTTTTATGCGTTCCTTTCAAATTGAAAAATCGACACTTATCAGTATAACCAACAAAATACCTTTTATTCTTTTTTCTATCATTATCATCTTCTTCTCCTCTTTCTCGTTCTCATTGTGTATCCATTACCTAACTAGTTAAAACCCACAATGAGTTAGTATTTCTTCACATCCTTGAACTAATGGTTCCCATAACACTTTGAAAAAATTGGTCCATTTTATTTTTAACTACAAGTCCATTCTTTACTTGAATTTTGTTTCTTGAGCATATTCATAGTATAAGATGAGAATGTGTAACTAGTGATTGTTAGGTTGATTAGATCAAATCATTATCAATTGTAAGTATTTGGATATAGAATAAGTAGAAGATGCTGAGCGTAATTTATAAGAGATGTTGGTAAAGAAGAGAAATTTTAAAACCTAATTTCTTTTATCCTTTTTATGTTTTTCAACTTTATTTTTTAATTTTTCCTAGGTATTTTAATTTCTAAAACATTATCAATTTCAACATGGAAATAGAGGTTTTGATGATAAGCTAGTTAAAGCATATGATATTAAAATGTTTTATTATTATCTCAAACTTTATCTAATTACGAACTACATTGATTTCTTTTGGCCACAGTTTCTTTTTTCTATTCCTGAAATAATATATTCTCCCACCCTACTCTTCCTTCTATGTTGAGGTAAGAAGTTTTTAAAATTTAATAAATTTGAACCCTTTTGGATATTTGTAACTGAAAATTAAGGTGTAAAGTAAAATATGACCTTAATCATTTAATTGATTACATATAAGCAAGAGGCTACGAGTCAAATGATTAAACCAAAGTCATTAGATATTTATATCTATAAAGAAGTGACTTTACAAGTTAATTAATTAAGCTTCGCATAGACTAACAAGTATATCTATAGTTATGCACACAAATAATACTTATTTAATGCATTACAAAGTAAAATTTAAATTGAAACTCATTAGGAAAATGATAACTTTGATTAGAAAGAATATTTAAGTATATCCTCTCATCATATAAGAATAGTAATGTTTCTTTTCTTTTTTCCCTTCTTTGGTTACATAAAGTTAGACCTAATACATAAATTCTAACATTATTAGACAAAAAGATGATACCGTAGTTTATAAACTTATGCCAAAAAGAAATATATCATTCTCCCACTTTTAGAAAGCATTGTAACTGTAATTTGGGTATAACTATGTTTCTTTAATCTTTGAAGTATCTTCTACATTGTTATTTGGAACATGGAATTGATGCGCAAATGATTGGCTAGGTATGTTTACTTTTTTAATGTTTATTTTGTAGCCACTAGTACTTTTAAGGTAAAATATATCAACCTACTTCATGATTTCATTAGTTTCACTAAAGAATACGCTAGTTAGATATTTTGAGTTGTTCATATCTTGTGAGACCTTTCAACTCTAATATTTTGCTAGACTCTTGAATATTGTAAACATAGATAAACTGAGTAGACCTAAAACAAAAATATCTATAAATTATGATGCTTACAATTTCAAGAATACTAAAGCATGGTATGTTAAATATTTGTTCCATAATAATATTCTCTTTTGCAGGCCCTATATTATGTTGAAGAGCATTGCTCATCTTTCTTCGTTGTTATCTGAAGTTGTCCATTCATTTAGGTTAGTCGTTCAACTAATATTTACCGTATGTATTGCTTTAAAAATACGATTATGATACCTTTGGATTTTGTGTAAATACAAAGGAGGTTTTGATTTGGTGTTGTTGTTTAGAATATTCTTACAATCATTGATAAGTTTTTGTGTTCTTCTTTCATAGTCTAACTATTTACTATATGTGGAATGAGTTTGAAATCAATTGTAGGTGGTTAATTCGATCGATTAATTGTAGGTGATTAATTTGATCGATTAATACTTCAACTTCGTTATGATTAATGCAAACATAGTTTTAACATAAGGAATTAATATGCTTCATTAATAAGACAATTTGTTCCATAATAAACCCCTAGGACGATATATAGGTTGGAAACCCATGATGCAACTCTCGTGAGGCTTATCGATGAAAAATTCCACAAGCTTAGGAGTCACAGTAAGAACTTGTTTTCTTGATTCACAAGTGTAAACAATGCTACGTACCATAGTTTTGAAATCAATTGTAGGTGATTAATT
>JAOQML010000008.1:37846717-37862775 GCA_027568935.1 Erythroxylum urbanii | reverse complement strand
AAATAAATTTACCGACGGTATATTGGCTTTTTCCGTCGGTAATTTCCGTCTGTAATTTACTGTTTTCTTGTAGTGATGATGGTGTTAATACTATTCATAATGGTGTTAATACTATGTATGATGTTGTTAATGCTTCTGTTAATGATAATGTGCCTAAGGTTTCTACTAATGATAATGTAGCTAATGAGGATGTGTATAATTCTTATATTGAAAATGATGATAATGGTAGTGATATGGTGACTGGTTTGGTGCGTAAAAGTGAAAAAGATAAATATGATCTCCAAGCTTGCTGGTTAAAATATGAAGAGAGGAAGTCTAGAAAAAGAGACAAAGATGAGGTTATGGATAATGATGTTGAAAACCTTGAAGTGAAAAAGGGCATGAAGATGAACATAATGGTTTTGTTTCTAAAAAAGACAACGAGTATAAATGACTCAGGTAAATACTATACAAGTTCAAATGAAGATGTTGATAGTGCATGGAAAAGAGGTAAATGTAAAAACCTATATTATGATCCAACATCTAATATTCCTGATTAGTATGTAGGTGTGAAGTTTTAATATGCAAAAGAATTTAAGGAGGACATGATTAAATATCCCATTGCAAAGGGTTTGGGCCTGAATTGCATAAAAAATGAGAAGTCTTGAGTGAAAGTGATATGTAGATCATAGCCCCCTTAGATACGTTTTACAAGTATGGAGAGACAACAATTTTTTCATGAAGAGATATGAACCTAAGCACAATTTTACAGTGACAAATATCAATAAGTTTATCACATCAAAATGGATTGCAACCCAATACTAGGACAAGATTAAGTGACAACCAAACATCAAGGTTTTTCGATTAAAGGCTTTATTGAGGAATGAGTTAAAGGTGGACGTGAGTTTTAACACTTGTAAGAGACCAAAAGCAACTATCATCAAAATGATGCATGAGTCTTATATGGAGGAATTATTAAACGCTTGGGGTATAGAGAAGAGGTGAAGATCAAAAACCTACGTACAATGTGGGCAATCAGAACAAACATTAATGATGAAGGTAAAAGGATCTCTGCAAGGTGAAATATTCGTTTTAGTGCTTCTCAAAGGGATTAAATTGAAGGTTGTAGATCAATAATAGAAATAGATGGACGTTTCTTAAAGAAAATAAGTAAAAGAAAGTTGTTGGTTATTATTGGAAGGGATGGAAATAATTAAAATTTTTGTATTTCTTGTGGTGTGTTTGATATTGAGTGTACTGAAACATAGAAATGGTTTTTAAAGCATTTTGTTTCAGATCTACAATTTGGAGATGGTAGTGGCTTCACATTATATATATATACACACACACACAGACAATTAATAGAAACTTTTATTTTTATTTTTTTATTATTATTCAGAGTCTTTTACAAATGAAAATAATTTTGTTGAATGTTAAGCATAGAATGTGTGAAAGGCACATTTATGCTAATTAGAGACAGAGATGGAATGGAGATGATCTACAGTTTTAATTTTGGAGGATTGCTAAGGCAACATTTATTCCTGATTTTAATGATCAATTATATGTGTTAAATTATTTGAGACCATGTTACATTGAAGCTTTATTAGAATATCCCATGAGTGAGACATTCAATGGTTAGATCTTAGAGGCTAGGGTGAAGCCTATAGTTAGCATGTTGGACCATATCATGAAGATGGTGATGAAAAGGAGGCGTACAAAAAGGAATTTTATGGAGAAATAGGATAGTATTGTATCATTAAAAGTTCAGCCGGTGTTAGAGGAGAATAAGAAAGAAAGTTTTAGTTGCTTTATTGATTGGAATGGAACTGATGGATATAAAGTTGAGCATGGATTAGACAGATTTTGTGTGAGAATTAATTGTCATACTTATAGATATTGAGATTTGGCAAGGACTCCATGCCCTTTTGTTGTGGCTACAATTTTCCATAACCACCAAAATCTCAACGACTACATTGACAAATGGTATAGTAAAGAGAGAAACTTGTCAGTATATAAGTATTTCCTTGAGCCATGTGATGGATAAAGATTTTGGCCCCTATGTGAAGTTATTGAGCCATTTACAATAAGGGGAATCTCTAGTTAGCCTAAAAAAAAGAGAAATTTGAGTAATCTAAAATAGGAAAAATGAATAGAAATGGAAGAAGAATGTCTTATACGAAATGTGGATGATAAGTGTAAATTGTATCGTGTTTTAAGGCATAGTTTGATATGTGTTTATCCATTAATCTGATCATTTAGTATGTTTTTGGGTTATAATTGTGTTAGTTTGTTAATTATTTGTGTTTTAAGTGTTTTATGAGTTAGTACAAGCTTTTGAGATTAAATATTATGTTTTGAGATACTTTGATGTGTTTGTTAGTATTTCAGGGCCAATATCGAAGAACAGAGGAGTTTTGAAAGACATTCAGGCCGAAATAATGACCCATGATCATGGCCTATCTATCCACGATCGTGACAGAAGGCTTAGATATAGGCCACAGTAGTGGCCTGCGTCGGGCAGATGCGCAGATACTCACAAACATCAAGTTTTGAGAGATTTGTTTTGGAGCGTTTGGACCTAGAAAAACCCTAGGGTCACCTAAAACATAAAGAGGTGTAAAAAGAACATAAAGAGGAGAAAAAAGAGCTTTTGCATCAGCCACTTTTGAGAAACCTTAGAGAGAATTCATCGAGAGATTGAGAGAGAGGAGAAGGAAGAGAGAAGTGGAGAAGAAGCTGACTTGACTTACTTTTCATATTAGGGGTTTCCCGACGTCGCTACCTTCATCATCCATTCAGATCGTATTTCCTATTTATTTTCCATTTTTAATATTGTATAGAATTAGGAATAATAGTTTGATGATAGGATTTTTGAATGTTGAGATGTTCTAAACTCAACTTCAGAGTTTTATCTTTGAATTAATGAAATTTGTTTGTTTGTGTGTTTTTTGGATTTATTGCAATTTAAATTCTGTGATTGGATAATTCAATAATAAACTAAGAGGGTGAATTGAATGAAAATAATTAAATTGGGCTAACAAGAGTTCGGTGATTTAATAAAACAAGAATTAAATCAAATCGGTAAATTGTGTGAAGAGAGATCTTGCATAGATTTTTGATAGTTTATTAAACAAATTCAAAGCTAATTAGGGTTTTGGATAAGTTGTTAATCTAGAGATTGCATTTTCCATAATATGATTAGGGTTTATAATTTAGGGTTAATGGTTATAACTCGAGAGAAAGTAATTAATTAGAACCAATAATTTGGTCATTCCTAATCACTTAGGTTAGCTTTAAGGATAGGTAAAATTCCCTTTCTCTGAATTGGCAATTCCCTTAGGTGGATTCTTGAGTGTGTGTTGCAACAACTGAATTATTAATATTTTCTTAATTGATTTCTAATTTAATTTGATTGATTAAATTGAATTCTCATTTTAGTTTTGTTACATTTTGAATTTCTGATATTTTTTCTAGTCTTAGAATTTAGGATTAGATTATCCCTCCTCGTGGGATAGATACCTTAGGTACTATACTAATGAACGGTGTGCTTTCAAATTATTGAGGGTATTTATTAAAACTTGCATACATCAAACACCCGATCAAGTTTTTAGCGCCATTTCTGGGGAGGCGATTAGTTTAGTTCTTTAGTCTAAGGCATTTTACAATGATAGAGGATAGATCTTATAGGGAGCAAGGAACTTTTATGAACCACAATGAGGCACAGTATAGTTAGGGAAGTAACGATCCTTATTAGAACATGCACACTCATGGGTGGCAAAACCACCCAAATTTCTATGGTCCAACAACGTAAGGACTCACTTAAGACATCAAGACCTATTAGGATTTTAGCAAGATGAGTCCAGTTTATGGGATGCTAAATTGGACAAGATCCTGGATAAGCTCACGTACGTGGAAGAGGGCTAGAAGAGACTAGAAGAACAAATTGAGCAAGTAACAGAAAATCATGCCTCGTCTATTCACAACCAAAAGATTAGAGTGAGACAGCTTTCTTGTGAATTTTGTAAGAGAAGTATGCAAGACTCGCTAAGTAATATGGAAGTACATCAAAGAGAGTAATACGAGGCTATCGCACTTAAGAATGGGGGAGAGCTAGAAGGATAAGTGGAAAACCAAACTGAACTCCGCCTTATTGAAGACCAAGAGACAAAGAAAGAGGATGAAGAAAAGAATGCCAACCATCCCTGTTATTCACCAGTTCTTGATATATCATATGTGAACATCAGAAAAATCTTTGGTAAATGTCCATAAAAAGAACCTTATCCTTCGGATTAATGATGACCAAGTGACATTCAACATGAATGATGTATTAAAGAATACAAAGGAGAGTAGCTCATTCAGGATAATTGATGTATTCAAATCTTCTAAAGAATAGAAGGACGAAGAACAGATAACAACAGACATCGAGTTTGAAGAAGCTATGAAAGTCTCTATTGGTGAAGCAGAAGAAGTAGAGGAGATGAAGGTAATTAAGGAAGAAAGAGAGCAAATCACTTCTTACAGAACAAACTGTTGGATTCAATGGAAGATTCAGGGAGTTTTTTCATTCCCTATTTTATTGACAGGTTGTTAGTAAAAAGGACATTACTGAGCTTAATTGATTTTCTCAACTTTATCAATATTGTTCTCCTGATCATTTTACAATTTTTAGCTAACTCAGAGGCTACAAAATTGATGTTGAATGAGAAGGGTGGAAGCAAGCCACTCATAATTGATCTGGGCTGAGCTTCCAAAGATGCAAGGTCAAGCTAATGACCCTAAATTAGCACGTTTAGTAGTTAGATTTAAATGTTTATGTAGTTAGGTTTCTTTTAAATTCTAAAATAAATTTTGAATGATTTAGAATGGTTTGGATTACGAATTCTTTTACTCTCTTGAATCACTTATAAGATAGGGAAATACTCCCGATGTTAAGAAGATTTGGTCTTAACACTATCGCTATTACCGCCTCCATCACCATAAAAAGTTTCATGTTCTAACCATTTTCTTTTCATTTTTGTTAGTATTTTCTTCTTATGTTTTTTATATATTGTGTTTTATTTCCCCTGGTGTGTTTGTGTACCCTTCTCACATTGGGGACAATGTACTGTTCAAGTGTGTGGGGAGAGATGTGCATTTTTACCTTGAGTGTGAATTTTACATATTGTATGATAATTTGTTTAGGTTGCATGATGTGAATTATGTGAATGTGTCAATGACTAGGACATAACGGGATAGATTTAGCCTTAAACATAGCCTTTTAGGTTGTGAATATTTATTAGCTTGTGAAATTAGTGACCTAAGTTACTTAAGGCTAAATATGATGGTTAATTAGGATACGTTGTTAGTCAATTCACCTTAGGAATTTGCCATACTCATTTATAATTTTAGGCCAATCAAACAAGTGGCATTATTAGTACTTTTAGCTAAAGCAATAAGGTAGAAAAAAGTTGTATAATTTTAACTAAAATAACTATTTCTCTGGCCTTCGGTTTATAAATAAAGCTAGTAGCCAGTTGAGAATGTGATGTAGCTGAATAACCAAATCAACACGAATCACAAATGTGTGCCTTCTTATAAAAAGGCTATAACGACATTTCAACCAAGCAACTTAATAACAACATTACTTATTTGAGTAATCAGATCGACATTCATCACAAATGTTTGCTCCCACGTAAAAGAACTAGGTTCATATCATTAAAGAAAAATCAATGAAAAGAATGTTTTAAAAAAAATACAAAAAATACAAAAAACAACTAAACTTGTTAGTAGTTGATTTTTTATGAAAACCTACTGAGGAATAGCTACACTTTTGTTTTGACTGAATGATTATCAATGTGTGTGTGCAAGTGATGGAGGGAAATAGACTCAGCATTAAAATTTTGATTAGTTTGTATATTTAGTCCATGGTACTTATATGCAGATTTGGCTGGTTAATAAGTTAGAACGACTTAAAGGATTTTTTTTATAGTTAAATTTGTTTCGCTAAGTTGAAGCCATTGTCTCATTATTGCATATGCGTGTTTTATGTTTTCTTAATTTGTTTGATTGTTTTTGCTTGCTTAAGGACAAGCAAATGTTTAAGTGTGGGGATGTGATAAGTGTAAATTGCCTCGTGTTTTAGGGCATAGTTTGATATGTGTTTATCTATTAATCTAATCATTTAGTATATGTTTAGGTTAGAATTGTGTTAGTTTGTTAATTATTTATGTTTTAAGTGTTTTATGGGTTAGTACAAGCTTTTGAGCCTAAATATTATGTTTTTAAGGTATCTTGATGTGTTTGCTAGTGTTTCATAGTCAATATATGGAGGAGTTTCGGAAGACATTTGAACCGAAACAATGACCCAAGATCGTGGTCTATTAGACCACGATTGTGACATAAGGCTTAGATGTAAGCCATGATTGTGGCCTGCAGGGCCACGGTCATAGCCTACATCGAGTAGACGCCCACACACTCACAAATGTCAAGTTTTGAGAGATTCTTCAGACCTTTCAAACCCTAAAAAAACCCTAGGTCTAAAACATAAGGACGTATGAAAAGAAAATAAACAGGAGAAAAAAAAGAGATTTTGCATCAGCCACTTTTGAGAAACCGTAGAGAGAATTCATTGAGAAACTGAGAAAGAGAATAAGCAAAATAAAAGTGGAGAAGAAGCCAACTTGATGTACTTCCCAGATCAGGAGTTTCCTAACGTCACTGTCTCCCATTATCCGTTTAGATCATATTTCCTGTTTATTTTTCATTTTTATTATTGTATAGAATTGGGATAATAGTTTGACGATAGGATTTTTGAATGTTGAGATGTTATAAACTCACCTTCGGAGTTTTATCTTTGAATTAATGAAATTTGATTGTTTATGTGTTATTTGGATTTATTGTGATTTAAATTCTGCGATTGCATAATTCAATAATAAACTGTGAGGGTGAATTGAACAAAAAACAATTAAATTGAGTTAATAAGAGTTAGGTGATTTAATAGAACAAGAATTAAATCAAATTGGTAAATTGTGCAAAGAGAGATCTTACATAAGTTTCTGATAATTTATTAGACAACTTCAAAGCTAATTAGGGTTTTGGATAGGTTGTTAATTGAGAGATTGCAATTTTCATAATTTGAGTAGGGTTTATAATTTAGAGTTAATGGTTATAACTTGCAAGAAAGTTATCAACTCTATGATTGTTTAGAACCAATAATCCGGTAATTCCTAATCAATTAAGTTAGCGTTAAGGATAGGTAAAATTTCCTTTCTCTCAATTGGTAATTCCCTTAAGTTGATTCTTAGGTGTGTGTGTTGCAACTATTAAATTATTAATATTTTGTGATTTATTTATTATTTAATTTGATTGATTGAATTAAATTCTCGTTCTAGTTTTATTACATTTTGAATTTCTGTGGTTATTCTAGCCTTAGATTTTAGGATTAGATTATGCCTCCTCGTGGGATCGACACCTTAAGTACTACGCTAACGAATTGTTCGCTTGTGGATTATCGAAGGTATTTATTAAAACTTACACACATCAAAAACCTGATCAGTGGACAATAACGGCATAACCAGAGAACATACAAAAGTCCAATAAATGTAAGAAATTCCTTATTAATTATGGAACTTATTTTTATAACACCATTTTGTTATTAATTAATCAATGTTTGAGAAATATACATAGGTACCAAGATAATCTAGTACCAATGTAAAGAGAAAACAATGAGTGCAATCCACAAATTCATCGTGTAATGTTTCAACAAATGTTACACATGCTAAAAAGACCGGAAAAAATAAAAAAAGCATACAAACAATGATTAGAGGAAGAGGCAGAGGCAGAGGTAGAGGTAAGACCAGGGGTAGAGGGAGAAAGATGAGTGTATATAGAGTACACTTTAATGAGTCAACTGGCTCAATTGAGTACAATGTAAGTTAACTAAAATTTGGAATATTTTAATATTAGCATATCAAATTTTGTTTTAAGTAACCATGCTCATTTTCATGTTTAAACAACATGGAGATAATGCTCAAATCATGAGGCCAAACAGCTCGTAAAGATCCGTTGATTTAAATTGTATTACACAAAATAAAATTGATTTTCAACCAAAAGGATTACGATGGAATGGTGGGAATAGCATCACTTCTTTTGCCTTATGAAAAGAGAAGGATGCAAAGAGAAGAAGGCTTAGAGATTCAACCTTTAAAGGAAGTGAAAATTGATTTTTGAAATTGTAGTGAATTTCTCTTTGTGAACTTGCTCCATTTTGGACCTGTTTCGAAATTGAAGCTGTAATGAACTTGAAATTGCTTGGAAATTGAAACAGTGAAATTGTTTGCTACCGTGACATTTTGGAAGTTAGTGAAATGGAAGTTAGTTAAATGATTAAAGTTGTTATCGTACTTATGTCATTTGGAGTTAGTTAAATTTTTAAATTACCATTCTGGAGTTGCTATGGATATCATGTTCATTTGATTTACCAACAATTGAAAAATATCACTATTGTCCTTATAAATAAAATAAAATCTTAATCCAACAATAAAGTGCTAACAATTTACCATGACACAACATCAAATTTTATGAAGTTTATATTCTTCAACTTTTCAATAATTATAATTATAAAAATAACCTTTTATAAAAACAAAATACAAAACGACATCATTTTTAACAAAATGACATTGTTTAGCCTATAAGAGTCGAGACTCGGGCCAGATTTAACTTAGGCAGTCTAAACCTGAAGCTCGAAATTTTGCTCCATAATAGGCCCAAGGTCTCACCCGAGGCTTGGTCAATCTAGGCCTAGCTCATTCATTAAGGATCGGGCCAGTTCGGGTCTTTTTTTGCCATCTCTATATAAAAATAGCTAGAAATATTATAGCACATACTATAACCTCATATAATCTTCTTATCTCAGACATTGTATATTTTCGTGCCATTCCAATTCACCTTATAGCTCATGTACGTTATTCACGCACATATCATCTTTTAACTTCTTTTTCCCAACATTAAACCTTTTATTCTCAAGTCTCAATTTATCTATAATGCAATTTGCCTATTTCCCAATATTTTTATCTACCCATCTAAAATAATCACATCACCCTTATTACAATAATGTTGTAATAAATATTATTGATTACCAAAAACAATTATCTTACTAAATACCAATAGATTGATTATTAATAAAGAACTACCTCATACTTAAGACATCCTTAAAATCTTCTTCCAGGGTTGTCATTGGTCTAAGAAGTAACCAAATGGCTTTGACTTCCACATTGACAAAGAACCTCCTCACCATATTGCCTTTCACTATGACCCCTTCTATATGAGAAGATTCACCATCCATTACAATTGGAAAAATTCTACACAAATTAGAAAGGAAAAAAAGGACCAGGATGTTAAAAACTCAATTTAACTTAATGCAACAAAAAAACATGAAACTAGTGTACTAAATATGTATTAGTAGTCTATGAAAGTAGGTTTGCTCCTATAACTTGAATGAGGTTTTGTTGCTATAGGTTCAAAATAAATGAAGTATAACACAAAAAACCTATCAAATTGTGCTATACTTCAATTGTTTTGTGTTACACTTCAATTTATTTTGCTCTTATAAACACAAAATAAATCGAATCATTATACAAGACACCTGTCAAAATAAATTAGTCCTTTATAATCAACAAAAACAACAACAATAATCCCAGTGCACAAGGCTTCCCATTTAGCGAGGGTTAGGGGAGAGACATCAATTGGACGTATCTTTTCTTTTGCATTTTACAAAGAGGCTATTTCCGTCACAAAGGAATAACCTTACTATAATCTAAATATCCTAATATAATCTGCAGAGTATACAATTTGGGCTTTTTTCCTTTGCATAATATGCATGTCTTAATATATGTTAATGGCTATGATTGTAGTGTATAAGTCTTAATCAAGAAGCCGTTTAATCTAGCATGCAATCAAAGTGCTACCTCCCATGAGAAAGAACAAGATTAATCCCATGATAAAGAACATGATTAATCTTCACCATGGTCAGAAGAATAAATTTAACAATTACATATGTATGCACAAAATCACGTATGTCTTGAATATGATTGCAACAATGGTTGATTTAGCATCAACCAAGCAATGGTGAATTGGGGTTAGCAGCAAGCAGTGGTTGAATTAGCAGGAAACAACAGATAAACCCACACAAAGCAACAAACCCGAATGAGCTCATAGGAAGCAACAAAACCCATAATGCCTGTGCATTGTAAGAGATAAAGGTTTCTTAATCAAATCAAGAGGCTAGAGATGGACGTTAGAGAGAAACAAAAGCATGATATGTATCGAAGAGATTTACACATATGCAGATGTTGTAGATCGACAATAAAGAAAAATATTGGCAGATAGGAGTGTTGGAGAATTGAGCTACAAATGTCTTACTTAAGAAGGGTATGTTATTAACATATTGTTTTTTTTTTGGTAACAAAATAACATAATGACCCTTCTTTTTATTCATTCTAACAAATCTAACACCATCAGGGCAAAGCATGTTGCACAAACTGAAACTTCCCAAAAAAAGTCAGGGTTGAAAAAAAAGTTTTGAAAAGTTTTAAGGTTACTTAGACAAGAAAAAAAATTGCAGGACTTTTGTGCAATTCACACCTAAGTTAAAGGACCAATTTGTGTTTCTTTTTTGCCTTTAATAAACAACTTTACTCGCACTAACTTCTCATAACAAAATATTGTTTAGCAATTTTACTTCGTATGGTTTATATAATAAACTCTAATTTTTATTAAAAATAAGTAGTATGCACATATTTAAGTCCTTATATTGAGTAGGTAATTATTTTAACTAATAAACTAAAAATATTTTTTTAGCATCAATTTCACTTCTATTTCAAACAGAACTACAATAACAAACTCATTTCAATTAATACTATTAACATAATAGGCCAGGCCTGTTAATGAATTTATAAATAAATTATACAATGAAACATTCAAAATTATTTGTAAGTGAATTACAAAATTATTTGGTTACAAACATGAAAATGTCGATTTCTCTTTCGCATCTGATGGTTGTTCAAACAATTGACACTTCAATATTTGTCTTAAAATCATTGTTGAAGTGCGTAACTACCGAACGTTGGGAAATCCTTTGATCACAATGCATGTTATTTTGCTAGCGAATTCAGCCTGTGGACGTGGGTTGGGACTTCTGTCGAGGGGGAATGTTAAGCCAAATTTTCATGTTGTCATATGCAGTGAAACCAATTGCCACAGAAGGGACAATCTGCCAATTGAATTTCAGCACATCAGATTTCTGAATCAGAATCAAAGCCATTAGGTAAAAAACATAGGATATGTGAATTTCAAAAAAGTTTGCAAAGAATCAGGTGAGTATCTTTGTACAGTTTTCTTCTTCAATGCACTTTGACCTTCATCATCATCTTATCAAGACAGGAAAAGCAAGGCCACTATCTTACAGGCATACATTTGTCAATCACTGGGACCAGCATTGAACGGTCAACTTCGTTATAAACTGGATATACCTATATAGATTACCTGAGAGTATTTTGATGGTAGTGTCTAGCTGAATGCTCAAAAAACTTTTTATCCGATAGACTGCTGCCATTAGAGCTTTATCATAACACAGATGTTTACGCACATTATAATTGTATCTCTTTCAGCTGCAAAAGCTATACCTAGAGTCCCGGACAGATAGCAAACTACAAGCCAGAAAGCACGTTAAAAATTCAGGGTATTACCTTTATATAATTAATGCTCAGACCTGCAAATAATTGTCTCCATCCCTGATTGCGGACTACAGTAGAAAGAGCTTTCCATGTGTTTGTATATCTGCCATTTCCTTGAATAGAAGGTTGCAAACTTTCCACCTGTGAAATAGAAATTTAAATTTTCATCGTAGTTCAAGACAATGTGCACATCTGAATTCTCAGACAGGCTGGAGATATTAACTGCACAGCATAATGCCTCTAAACATTTTAACATGATCACCTAACACAATATTTTGAAGAAGTTACAACAAGACGATCAGTCAGCTTAGTTAACCAAACATCATTGAATTGAGTAGGAAAACCAACTGGCTACAAATGTGGACAACCAAAATGGGCACTTACTTGAGACCCTGAACATGCATGCAAGTTTCTAGCAAGTAGCATAAGATTCATTGCATTTGTAGACAGTTCAATAGACAATGATTTCCCTACCAAAATGTATGAATATTAACTGATACCTGCATCTGTCTTCTAACAACATCTAAAGGATATGTAAATGTCTGCCCAAACAATCCAGCTAGAGCTCCACATGAAAGGCGCATGAGAATGGACTTCTGGTGCTCTTCAGGAACATGCCTCTTTAGCTCTTCATATACATAAAACTTCAAACCAGCATAAGGGAGGATCCCAGCGAGTGTTGGACCTGGACAAGCAAAGATCAATCTTATGGCTTTGGCTAAATTTAGAACATGTAACTTAACTCTCATCATGGAATTCCTAGATTGATGGTTTAACGGCAGTCAGAGTACAAAAGAAGATCACATAGAGCAGGAAGGTCAAACAAAAATTATATCATTATTGAACAGTGTAGTTATCAAAGCAAACTTCAAATAGATATTCTCAAAAGGGCTACTCCCCAATAAAAATATCTTAAATGTTCATTTGGGGAAGCACACCTATGCCTCGGTATAGTGCCAGCATTCCTCCTTCCTTGTAGACAACTTTGATTACATCTTTTATACCTCTATAAGCAGGTTGAGCATAAATACTTTTAATGCCAGGCCTGAAACTTCCTTTTGTGTTCGTGACCTATATAACCATTATATATAAGATCGCAGTTAGAGATGATTCATGAAACCCAATTCTTGGTTGATCATTTTGAGGGTAACCATTATGCATGAGCAAGTCTTTCTCCTTGTATCAAAATATCAGAGAAGCTATAATTTCAGAAATAATGGAAACAGCTTTTTCAGCAGAAAAAAAGGAGAAAAAGCCATCAACATGTCATTGCATAATAAGAGTTGTTATTGAAATTACAGATATTGTTAAAACCAATTTGTTGAAATGATAACATAAAACTTTGGGTGGAAGGAATACAAAGAATCTATGCAGCCAATTCCAAATGGTTTTTAGATCATAACTTCATTTCACTGAAGAAATGAGCATGCCCCTCATGCAGGCCAAGCTTTTTTCGAGCTTTTTATCTGGCTACGGAACAAAGACAACTTAGAAATCTTAAAGGTACACAATGTCTATACATTGTTGTCGTTCATGAATAAAAAGCTAAGTCTGAAATGCATTATTCCACAGGAAGAAAGGTGAAATTATAGTCTGATCTGATATTTTTCCACTAAGCTTTAATAACACAAGTCAGGTGACAGAGAAAAAGCATGTAAAACTGCTATACATATAGTTGTTAATATTGAGGAACAACAATTACTAAGTACAAACTTTTATCATATAGTATGGAGGTTGTCATGATGACATGAAACATGTACATTAAACAGTGAATTGCAAATTGCTTTGCTTTTCCTTAGTTCAAGTGATATATCCAATACTTGAAGTCTAGAATATCCACAAAGAAATATTAGGAATTAACATTAATTTGATGTTAATGCATACAAAAAGTGCCTGTCTGTTATGATGCAAGAAATTGTAAGCAAACAATAGGTTAAAACCAATTGCTTGCCTGCTTACGCCGTCAAACCTCTGTATATGGCAACCTTGATATGAAAACACACAAATTTTGATGGCCAAATATTCCAAAGCCTAAACAAAATCAGGAAACTAGTTACCTGATAAGCAAGTTTAGTACGAGCTAGATCTAAGGGGTATGTGCATAACACTGCTGTTCCTCCAGCCAATGAACCAGCCAAAAGATCTACTACAGGCCCAGAACCCAAGACACAATAATTATCCAAGATCCAACCTCGATACTGTTCATATGTCATGAAATGTAAGGCTGCATATGGAACAATTCGCATAACACTGGCACCATTGCCCCTGGCACGAGAGAGAAGTATTTAGTTCAGCCATGTACAAAAAGTTGGAGATGAAGATTACTTAATACTCACTTATAAAAGCCAGGAATTCCTTCATGTTTTAACAATTTCTTTAAGGAATTGAATACCCCCAGAGATTTGAAGCCTTCAGTTCTTGTCTACAAAAAGAAAAGAGCAATAGGAAGTGTACAACAGTCTGTCAATGAATTCGAAAATCAGATACAGGAGGAAATAAAATAATTCTAATAATGTATGGCTTACTAATGGCACAATTATGGCCAATAAGCCCAAGAAGCACCAAAGTTCAGGTATAAGAAGTGCTCTAATGGGAGATCTTGAACTTGATGCATAGATTGAACATAAATAAACACAAATGTGATAGAAGTAAAACCAAGAATTTCAAAAAACCCAAAACAAAAACCGTAAAAAAAATTTCCTCTCTCAATTTTAATCCCAAGCTATGTTAACTGCCACCTAGAAAGCACAGCCACAGAATCACCACAGTTGACAACCATCATCTCCTCCTTGCCAAACTTCTCCAACACCGCTGCGACCTCATCATCATCTTATCCACCGTAACTTCCGTATCCATCTTTCCAAAACATTCATTCATCACTCTCTACCACTCTATTCCTTTTTTTCTCGTTGTTAATATCGTTATTTGGGGAACAAGAGTTGTATTTGGGGAAAACATTTCTAACCTTTTAACCTGAAGATAGACAGCGTTTGGGTGGGCATAATTATATTCTGTCCCGAAATGTTTTTAATAAACGTTTCATGCACTGCTTGCTGAGTGCCAATGTCAAGGATTCCAGAGGAGAATTTAACGCTGATTTAGCGAAAATTGAAGTTAAGAGGGTTTAAGTTTTTTAAGAACCAAAATTCATTAGGTTAAAATCCCAAGAACGATTGGCAACAACTATTGAAACTATCATCACCGGAAAAAAAAAACTACAGAATCAGGTAAAATGAATGAGATCCTTGACCTGTAACAGTATTTTAGTCCTTTCAAGGGGTGCAACAGCAGTCTTGGCAAATGCTCCAGCGGCTCCACCGGCGATCAGCTCCTTAACATAAACAGGCAAAACATCGACATAGGAAAGATCAGTGTGTGAAGGAGAATTATCAACGAGCTCAGCCATAGATGTCGGCGAAGAACCTATCTTTGAAACTCCAATCCACGCCCAAGTTTAAGACCAAAAATTTTTTAATCGTCTGGTAAATCAATAATTACCCACCCTGCACCTTGAAGAAATCCCTATCCCATCTATCTCGAGGGGTGCAACAGGAAAAGGGCTTCGTTGCAAGGTATGAATCTAATGGCCTGAGAACACCCACAAACAAATTGGGCAAGTTCACAAGCTGATGCTCCCCTTGGACGATAGCAAGATACATCCACAGATAAAGAGAAAACGATGAGACAGAGAGCAAGTAAGCACAACACCCTTTCGCGTGGAAAAACTACAAGGAAAGGAGGGTAGAGCGTAGCCTGGAATAAAGGGAAATTAAATTGACGACGCAGCGCAGTCGGAGCTTTCCGTTCCTCCAACACCGCCCACCGTCCAGCCGTCTCTTTCCTTCGGATTTCCCAACGTAACCAAAGTTACGAAATGTAATCACTTATAGGGCAGGCACGGCCCCAAGTCCAAATTTAAACCTTACTTTCTTTTGCTCAAAAAAAAAAAGAAAAATCTTCCTTTCTTGTGAGGAGAAGGGTCAAAAACTTCCAACGACCGGCAAAGTGGCATGACAATTCTTTTCTCCGCTTCGACATTTAAAAGCACATTAGATGTGGAAAAAAATGCAATGAATAAAGGGATAAAGGTCCAAAAATCAAACATAAAGTTTTTGTTTGGTAATCAGTAAATAAAATAAAATGAAAAAGGGAATATCAATATAAAGCGATAGTTGAAATAAGAATATAATTATTAATATGCATGTTTGGTATGTATTTATAAAAAATAAGACTAATTTAAGTTAATAGTTATAGTGTCATTCGATATCAAACATGAGGAATGATAATAAGAAATTATTACTCACATTTTTATTTTATAATTAATTTTATTAACAATTAATTAAAATATTTATATTTTGTAAATAATTA
>JAOQML010000008.1:37820894-37841708 GCA_027568935.1 Erythroxylum urbanii | reverse complement strand
ACAAGTCACAACCGTGACTTTTAATTGGACATGATTTCTATTTTAAAATCATAGCCTTGAATCTCTTGCAACAACCATTTTAATATCAATAGTATAATAGTCATTTATTATATAATTACGTTCCATTTTATCCATCTTCTAAACAAGAGTTCACTGTATTACATTATGAATCTTTCCATTTCTCCCAAACAGCTTTTCACTATGTTACGTTCTATTCTATTATAAATCGTTCTGTTCTATTTTATTTCGTTCTATTCCATTCCATTAATTAACATCCAACCAAACAAGCCCTTAATATTTAATGGAAGTAACTGTATCTGATACCAAATAGCTGGTACTTTTATCTACGGACTAGTAAATGGTGTACATTGAGATTGCACTCTAAGCCCTCATTAACCTGTGGAGCAGCTTTTGTATACAGTTGTTACAGGTTAATATTATTTAATTTTCCAAAAGAAACATTATTTTGAAGTTGGCTGTGTTAGGTTAGAAGTGGGATTTTCTTGGTCAAATTGAAATTTTATCTAAGACATTTTTTCTTTGAAAAATAATCTAACATCAATTTTGATAGTAGTAGAGACGTGCGTTTTTAATAATGTTAGTGCATTCTGCAACTTAGTTGTTCATACAATATGTAGTTGCATCTGACTTTCATACGAAAACATAATTAAAGAGTATGTCTAAAGGCGGTTCTTTCTGACATATAATATATCTCATTCCCATTAACAAACGAGAGGAAGAGAGTGAAAAAAACGACGTTGAAATTAGATTCACAATCAACGTGTGAGTTGTGACATAATTGTCAGGTCATAAGTATGAACATGAGGCCGTTGACCTTAATGTATAAACGTCCAAAAGAAAACACTACTACGAAGTTGGTTGGGTTAGGTTAGAACTTAAAAAATAGCCTTTTTTTTTGGGTTCAAATAGATTTTTTTTATTTAACATAAATTTTGATAGAAGTACAGACATGCGTTTTTAATAATGTTAGAGCATTTTGTCAATATGTAGTTGTATCTGACTTTTTCTCTTGTGATTGCTTTTCACGATCTCAGTTGTCAAGAATTTTCAATAAGATCGAGATTCGAAATGTTGTGGATCTTGAAGACATAGAATAGAGCAACTGTTAATAAATGCGCAACAATTTATTTTTTCCGTCTATATTTATTATGATCTGAAGCATAACATTCTTATCATTCAACAGGACAGACACTTAGCTCAAAATAGCCAAAAATTCACGCTTCAAAGACGAAATGGAGATTCAAGTAGAGTTGATATCTCGAAGTATGGTCAAGCCTTCTTCTCCTACCGCCGACCATCTTCGACACCATCACCTTTCTTCCATTGATCAGCTGACGTTACCAGTGTTTATGCCCTGGCTAATCTTCTACCCTAGCAGTTCCGAAGCTAACAACATTGAAAGATACAAGCGAGTTAAGAACTCTCTGTCCAAGAGTATAAGCGTATTTTATCCCCTCGCAGGACGCTTACGAGAAAACTCGTACATAGACTGCAACGATGAGGGCGTCATGTTGATGGAAGCTGGAGCTAAATGCACGATCCTGGACATTCTCCAGTCTCCATACACCAATATTGGTCTAGAAAAGTTGGTAGCCTTTAAACTTGGTGAAGCCAGCGACATGGTTGCTGCTTTCCAGGTGACGTACTTCGAGTGTGGAGGGATGGCAATTGGAGTTAGTATGGCACACAAGGCAGGAGATGCCTTGTCAATGGTGAGTTTCATCAACCAATGGGCTGCAATTGCCCGTGGTGAACAAAACATAAGTCTGCCTTATTTTGCCTCGGATAGGTTCTTTCCACCGATTGATATGTCTAATTTTGAAGCAAAACATGGAGGTGAGCAAAGTAAAATTGTGGGTAAGAGGTTTCTGTTCAAAAGATCCAACATAGCTGCTATCAGAGACATGTATGTTGACAGAAACAGTAGTACTGACAGCCAGAGACGTCCAACAAGAATCGAGGCGTTAACGGCTTTTATCTGGAGCAAATTCTTCGCCACAACTCAAGATAACGAGGATACCAATAATAAAACCTTTTTGATCCATCATCCAATAAACTTTCGACCGAGGATGGACCCTCCTCTCTCTGAAAACAGTTTCGGGAACATAGTTTTGCAGCATGCTGTAGCCGTACCTGACCTGCAGGCGGATGACAATTGTTGTGGGATTATAAGGCAGATGAGGGAAGCAATTAAGAAGGTGGACGCGAACCAAGTGAAGAAACTTCAATCAGGCGACGAGCTTCTGAAAATGGTGAAAGAGAAGCTCGAGAGGGCAACAAAGGAGGAGATAGTGAGCGTGGATTTCTCTAGTATTTGTGGGTTTCCGATATATGAAACTGACTTTGGGTGGGGAAACCCTGTGTGGATAGGAACAATATGCTGGCCTGCGGCTAAGATATTTATTCTACAGGATTATTTGGAAGGTGGTATAGAGGCACTAATTCATTTGAAAGAAGAAGATATGGCCAAGTTTGAAAAGGACCCTGAACTTGTTGCACTAACATCTTCAACTCCGGCGGGAGTGCCATCTCCATCGTAAAAGCGGTGCTCCAAATCCCATCCATCTCCAAGGTTTGAGTGTCTAACAATGTCTAATTTACGGTTTCTCTTTTTAGCTGAATGTTGTGTATGACGTTTTATTACGAGTTAAATCATGTTATATTTGTATTATTTACACCTATTTCTTAAATGGATGTCAAATATTTGAAAGGTACTTCAACTCGTACTTGACTCCTATGTTGTTTATGCCTACAACTAATCGATTTGGTTGTAGTTTAATGACAATTATTTAAATGTATTATTTATCTTATACATATTTAGATGATGTGATAAAATTCATAGAATAATTATACATTACAAATAAAATTATAATTATGAGATTCATATTACATTTATGTATTTTTCCTAAATTGTTCCTAATCATTACTCTATTAATACTGAATATTAATAGAATATAAAGACTAGCACACGTTATATTTTTCCTTATGAAGGAAGAAGTTAATCTCATAGGCTAATGCATTGAGATATTTAAACAAATGTGTAAATGCTTGTTAGAGAACAAGTTCACTAAACTAACTCGATATGAAAAATTCTTTTGGAACATTACTTGTATGTCTATGAAATTCTCATTGTGATAATTGTATAAATGAACTTTTAACTTGAGATCTCCAAAGTTATCTTGTATAAGAGTTGTTATATTTTGATACTCCAAAGTTATTGAATGTAGCATAAACTATATAGAGTTAGTTGTGTGATCAAGATATGATTCATCACCCTAAAGTAATTAGGGAGATTGTTCAGTTGTTCTCGATTGTTATTGATTTGGAAAATCTTTAGCCAATGTAGAATGATGATTTGTAAATAGTTTACAAATGTTGTTAATTAAATCAATATCTAATGGCTGGAAACTAATATAATTCGATTCAAAATATAGTAGACATTAATTACATTCTCTATGTCTAATCGAAACATTATATGATAAAATGATTTAATTATATGGAAAAATTATGCACAAAAAGGTTAGTCAAATTCACGTTGACATTCCTAAATATTTGACTAGTCATGATGCGTTAATGCCAATTTTGATTTATGATTATAAATTCTTTAATTAGAGAATAAAGATAAATTAAAAGGAGTTTTACTTTATCTAATTCTAATTATGAATTATAATTATAATTTATAATAATTGCCAACATATTTAAGAACCTAATGGGTCTCACATAAAGAATGGGTTAAAGAGAGCAAATAAATTTGAATCAAGTTGGACTTCATTGTAAAGTTTGAGAAACTTTATGATTAAATACAAGATATTTAATAAATAAGGATCAATATGAGATATTGGATCTTATCTAGGCATAAATGGTATTTAATTATAATTATTTGTAATTCTAATTAAAGTTTAATTAAAATTAGAATTTAATTTCAATTAAATTACTAAAACGTCTAAAACATATGATAAATAGTCTTAAACTCTAATAGAGTTAACACTTCTTGCTTAACCCTCTCTGTAAGAGTTACAAAGTTCTCTCAACTTGTTCTGTGGATATAGTTAGAGGCCAGACACTTTTGCTGCTATGATAGTGTGTCGTAACACTATACAATATAAACTAGACCTACAACTATAGTAGTGGTGAGTCTAGGTCGATTTCACAGAGATTAAATCCAATTGCTTTCCTAAATTACACCTATATGTAAAACATAGGGGTTTAGTTCACTGCAAATTAGAAAACAAGATAAAATTGAATCTATAAAAATAACTCAAATTAAACAGTAATAAGGAAATAAAATTGATTAATGATTTAAAATCTGGTTCTTTGGTTTAATCTCGGCTTAAGCACAACTTCACATATGTCATTAAATTATCATCTTCATACCTTTCTTTAGACTATCGATCGTAAATTAATAACAAGCTTTGTTAATCTCAGTTTTTCCTTAGGTCATAGTTAATTAAGAAGAGCTCTTTAATTAACTCCAATTATCGGGAAACATAGAATAAGCTCTTTAAGCTTATCTGGACAACTGCATTACAAGTGAGAAAAATGGACCAATCTAAGCAATAATCACACAAGCTTTGATTATTTAACTTATGTTACGTTATCCCTAACGATTTAATACAGTTAGTTGCCATATATGAATTCAAACACGACTATTGCATATCGTATTCAAATTCTAGCAATGGGTTTTCATGAAAAACGATTTAATAGAGCATCAAAAACATTCTTACCTAATACCCAATCATTAATCTTAAGATAACGTAAACAGTCTGATAAAAAGGAAAAAAATGATACACAATGACGTATGCTTAAAAGTACTCCTCAGTGTTGATTGCAACTCTGAATGGCCGTCAGTGGGTTAGTCCTCTATTTTCTCCATCAAGCTCCAAGAATTAGTTAAGAATGTCTCCATTATAGTTGAGAACTAACCCTAAATGAAGAAGAATACTAGCTATTCAGTTCAGCCCAAAAACTCCATTTTAATCTCTAAGAATGAGTTGTTCATTTTCTACCCAAAAACTCCACTCTTTTGCTCCAGTCGACACCTATCTTGCTTTAGCCATCACCCTCCTTTCTTTATGATAAAAGCTAGCTTAAAATTAGTGGGATAGGTGGCTTAACCCAAGAGAACAGGGTGATCAAACTCTACACACTCTCGGTTTTTTTCCTTTGTTTTAGCTCTCCCACTCTCGATTTTTTCCTTTGTTTTAGTTCTCCTCCTTGCAGCTGATATACTCACACACACACACACACACACACACACACACAACATGTATTATAAGAAAATACTAGGTTAAGATAATAATAGGACATATGGAGGGCAAACACAACAAATTCCTAGTTATGAGTATTATGGAAAGAAACATGGTGGAGAATGTTGCAAGATATCGGGAGCTTGCTTTTGTTATGCATAGCTCTTTCAAGCATCAGATTAAAGACCGTCCCCTAATATTGGGAACATAATTTGGAGTAAAAGGAGGATCAGTGACTGAAATGACTGTCCAGCAGAGCAGAGCCAGTCGAGTAGGATAAAGAGGTAGAGGTAGGCGTAAAACAAGTTTAGCAAGTCCTAGTATTAGGACTGAGGTGCAGGGTAACCAACCGCAGTCCTAGGCCAGGATTTTTTCTATTACCAAACAGGAGGCACAGAATTCCCCAGATGTTATTGCAAGTTTGTTACATGTCTTTCAATTTGAGGCATTTGCATTGTTAGATCCAGGATCTACACATTCATTTATAACACCACATCTAGCATCTAAATTGCATTGTGAGAGAGAGAAATTGAAATGTGGCTTAGAGGTGAGTACACTGGTAGGTAGTACTATAGTGATTGGGAAAGTATACAAAGGGTGTATTATTCAGGTTGACCAGGTTGAGTTGAAAGCTGAATTGATAGTACTACAGTTAAAAGAGATAGACCTCATTTTGGATATGGACTGGCTTATTGCTCATAGACCTCATTTTTGATATGGAATGGCTTATTGCTCATAGGGCTATAATGAATTGTTATACTAAAGAAGTCATTCCTAAATCTCCTAATCAACTAAGAGTAAAATTTTGAGATGTTAGTCAAGCAGTGCTAGCTAGATTGATTTCATCAATAAGTGCTTTTAGGCTGATTTGAAGTGGATGTGAGACTTATCTAGCCTATGTGACTGATATCCGAGTTGAACAGACAACAAAAGATATTTATGATGTTAGGGATTTCCTAGATGTACTTCCAACTGAATTGCCAGGATTATCACCAGATAGGGAAACGAAATTCACTGTTGATTTAGTTCCAGGTATTGCTCCTATATCTATTCCTCCATATAAGATGACACCTGTGGAACTTAAGGAACTTAAGACTCAGTTGCAGGAGTTAATGGATAAGGGTTTTATCAGACCCAGTGTATCACTTTGAGGAGCTCTAATTTTGTTTGTGAAGAAGAAGGATGGAACCTTAAGATTATACATTGATTATAGGTAATTGAATCGGGTGACAGTGAAGAATAAGTATCCCTTACCGAGAATAGATGATTTACTCGATCAGTTATAGGGAGCTCAGGTGTTCACTAAACTAGATTTGAGGTCAGGGTATTACCAGTTAAAAATAACAGAAGCTGATGTATCAAAGAGTGCATTCAAGATCAGATATGGACAATTCGAGTTTTTGGCGATGTCTTTTGGATTGACGAAATGCTTTGATGGCTTTTATGGCATTGATGAATAATGTATTCCAACCTTACTTAGATCATTTTATGATTGTATTCATAGATGACATTTTGGTATACTCAAGGAGTAGAGAGGAACATTCTGAGCATTTGAGGTTAGTCTTACAGATAATGAGAGAGAAGCAATTGTACGCCACGTTTAGTAAGTGTAAATTTTGGCTTGATCAAGTTGTTTTTTTAGGTTATATAGTATCTAGACAAGGCATACAGGTAGACCTAAAGAAAGTTAAGGCAATGATGAAGTGGGAAGCATCTAGAAATGTGTCTAAGATTTGGAGTTTTCTCAGGTTAGTAGGTTATTAAAGGAAGTTTGTCGAGAGGTTTTCATTGATCTCAGCCCCTTTGACAAAGTTTCTGAGAAAGAATGTACCTTTTCGATGGACTAATGAGTGTTAGAGGGGTTTTGAGGAGTTAAACTATCAATTAACTACGACACCTGTGTTAGCTATATCATCTAGATCTGGAGGATATGTTGTATATAGTGATTCTTCAAACTAGGGATTAGGGTGTGTTTTGATGCGGTATGGTAAAGTGATTGCATATGCTTCGAGACAGCTAAGATCTCATAAGTTCAATTACTTAATTTATGTTTTAGAATTTGCTGCAATGGTGTTTGCTTTAAAAATTTAGAGACATTATTTATATGGTGAGAAGTTTCAGATATTTACAGATTATAGAAGTTTAAGATATTTGTTGAGTAAAAAAGAACTGAATATGAGACAAAGGAGGTGGATTAAGTTGCTTAAGGATTATGATTGCACGATTGAATACCATCTAGGTAAAGCTAATGTTGTAGTTGATGCATTAAGTAGAAAATCCAACAATAGTGTAGCATAAATTCAAGCACTGACCAAACCTAGTTCAACTGAAACCTATGTTGAAGCTTACACTAATATTGCATGAAAGAATTAGGAAAGATCAAAGCAAATACCCAAAATTGGTGAAAATTGTAGAGAAGTTAAAACAGAATTTGAGTTCTGAGTTTAAGTTGAAAGATGATACATTATGGTTAAAGCAGAAATTACATGTATTGGATGTTGATGGTCTAAGAGAAGAAATTATGGAGGAAGCACATATAACATCCTATGCTATGCATCTTGGTACTACCAAGATGTACAATACTCTGAAACAATATTTCTGGTGGCCAGGGATGAATATATAGTTCTCATTGAATTTGCATACAACCATCATTATCACGGTAGTACGGGTATGGCGCCATACGAGGCATTGTACGGCAAAAAGTGTCGATTGCCTTTGTATTGGGATGAAAAGGGCCTAAGGATGGTTGAAGGCCCAGAGTTGATTCAACATATCGTTGATAAGGTAAAATTGATTCGTAGTAGGATCAAGGCAGCTCAAAACAGGTAAAAGAGTTATGTGGATCAACATCGGAGGGATATGGAGTATCAAGTGGGGATAAGGTGCTCTTGAGAGTGTCACCTTGGCGAGATGTGTTGAGGTTTAGTACAAAGGGAAATTTAAGCCCTAAATACATTGGTCCTTATAAGATTATTGAGAGAATATGACTGTTGGCTTACAAAATAGCATTACCATCAGAGATGTCTCAGATTCACAATATGTTTCATGATAGTATGCTCAGGAGATACTGATCAAATCCAACACATGTATTACTGACATAGGAAGTTGAGATTGCAACTAATTTGCATTATATAGAGGAACTGGTCAAAATAGTTTGATACCAGACGAAATAGTTGAGAAATCCTATAATGCCATTGGTTATCCTTTAGAGGAATCATTCAAGAGAACAAGCTACACAGGAGACTAAGGAATATATGAGAAAACAGTACCCCAATCTACTTAGTCAATCAGGTAAAAATTTTAAGGACGAAATTCCTTAAGGGGAGAATTGTAATAGCCTAGGTTCCAAAACTTATTGAGGGTTAGAATCTTAGACTATTGAGTCATATCATTTGAGAATTTATGAATGCATTTCATTCACATGCATAATATTGGCATACACACATGAATCATGATTTATTAAGCATTGTCAAGATTGTATGTGCACTCAATTGACATATTCTCGGGTATGAAAGATTTAAAATGATTATGATATGATTGTGCATTGCTTATGTCTTGAATTTTGGTTTGGTGGATTATAATTAGTAAATTTGAAATTAATTGTTCCAATTAGAAAATTGATAAATTTAAAGGTGCATTTAGTTTAGGAAAAATGTCAAATTGACACATAGAAATTAAGGATGACTAAACCTATGAAATAAGTTACACATAGTAGTAGGTAGTAGAATTGAGTGACATTTGGTATAGAAAATTAAGAGACAAATGGCAGCAGTGATTGAGTGACAAATGGCCTAGGATATTGGTGACATTTGACAGTTTAAATATCGGACAAATGGAATGTATGCATAGGTGACAATTGTCATTATGAAATGGTGACACCTAGCACCTAATGAGTTAAGCTACTATAGTGATAGTTTATGCTAGGTTCATTCTTCTTCTCCTTTCTTCTCACCACTGAAACACTATAACCTCACATCTATGTGTTTTGCTTAAGTTTGTGTCCAATTTCCACACTAAAAATCCACACTTTCACTTATCACAAGATATTTAGAGAACCAGAACGTTGTTGTTTTTGCTATTGTCTTTTATCCTTGCTAAAAACCTATCCAATTCACACCTTGTATTTGAGATGATCTTACATGCACATAAGGCAAAGAAGACTTGATGAATTGAGGTGGAACTTGAGTTAAACAAGTACGTAAAGTATTGAGCATTGTGGCATGTTGTAGTAGAAAGTTTATGATGATTGAATTGGGATGGATTGCAAGTGATGTTGATAATGAAGTGTGCTGGAAAATGATACATGAATTGGATACTTTTCTATTTTGTTTTTGATGCATGAGAACCATAGGTTATAGGTTGCTATATAGATGATTTAGATTGAGATTTGAAGTTTAAATGAAGGTGAATTTATGTTAAAGAAAGGTGCTAGTGAAGTGTTCTTAAATTTAGAAAAAAAGCTAGGACTACATATATGATGAGATTAAGTGAATGAAAGTTTTTGTTTTATTTTTGTATGCGTGAAATATAAATAGTTTATGAGCTACCAATTGAATGATTTTGAGTTGGAATTAGAGATGATTTTGATGGGGAATTGAAGTATAATTAAGATATACTTAAGGTATAATTAATAGACTAATATGAAGTTGTTATGAAGGTGTTAGAATCTTGAAAATTAAGGGAAATTGGATAGTGCACTTCGGGGCACTCATCCCACGGTCGTGGGAAGGTCCCCCATGATTGTGGACAATGCTTGGAAATGAAAATTTTCTATTTTGAGTAATTGTTGAACCAAATGAAGAAAATTCACTTTATATTGGTGTATTTGGACTTGATTTAGGCTTGAAATAAACCTTGATTGATTAACTGGTTACAGGTTCGATAAGTTTAGGTTGTTAATTGATGTCATTACTTAATGGATAGATTATCTTGATATCAATGTATTTAAATATGAAAATTATGAGTTGTTAAAGGAATAAAGGTGTTCTTATGAATGCAAATATGATCCAAAGAATATGAGTAAGGTGTATTAGGTATAAATGAATGAAAATTGGGAAATTGTGTGAATTTATATTGCTAGAAAAGGTTGATGAATGTATGATTGATGAATTTAGACTAATCAAACTTACTCAAGATATAAACCTAAATGCAAAGTGGTAATATACAAGCTATAATAATTAAACGGACAAAATTTATGATTAAAATACATACCTAAAAAGGTTAATTGAGCATGTATTAAACATGACACATATATATGTGCATGATTATATATTCATATGATTGAACAAATTAGTGATTGTGAACTATGTGTTTATTGCTTGACTATAGATGCACAAGTTGATTGCCAACATCAAGACATTGCTAGATCATCAAGGCAATAGCTTTTCTGGAGTGTACTATGAGTTAACCTAGATGTTTCTCACTATGATTGAATTATTTTGGGTTAACTTTCAGTTATTGAACTGTTACTTATATGATTGCTATGATTTCAGACATTGTTGGTCAGAGGAGTTTGATACTTGGGACTATATATGGAAGTGTTTTCAAATTGTATGTGTAATATATAATGTGTACTCAACTAAATATTGAATGCTAAACTCAGGTCCGAAGAATGTGATAAATGACATGAACACATTGAATGAGAAGTATTAATAGCATATTATGTGAATTGATGCATTCCATTATATTGATATGCATAATCAGATAAAGGAGTTGTGACTGGAGTGACCAAAGTGAAAAAGAGCTTTACGCTTAGGAATTGCGCACAAAGGGCCACAGGCTCAGTTAATAATGAGCCTGATATCTACAACAGATACAGGACAGTAAATGAAATAAGCTCGGTATCCATAATAGATACGGGATAGTAAATAGGCACTAAGTCATAACAAAGTAAAATGAAAAAGGAGTCATATGTGCATTTGCATATATATAACTTTACATATATCATATGAATGATTAAGATGAATTAATGGATTGTTCTGGAATAATGTTATGAAATGTTTGTATACATGTTGTACTTGTACTTGATGAAATATGATAAAATGTGATATGAGATTTGATACTGGATTATGTGTTAAACTTCTTGAATTTGGTTATATACTTGACTTTGTGTTATAACTAGAGTGAGCACATCGATGATGATTTACTCACTGAGTTCGCAAACTTATCAAAATTGTAACATTGATTTTCAAGAACAAGGGAGTTCTAGCTTCTAAGGCAACTAAGTAGAATTCTAGTACTGTCATTTTGAGAACAAGAATAGCTAAAAGGTTTGCTCAGTTGATATCTGAGGACTCTAGTTAGGATGTGTTTGTTTAGCTTCTCATTTCATGTTAACATTTTATATGGAGTTGTAAACTCTCAAATGTTATGTAATGTAAATATATGGATATGAATTGTAATGGTACAATGTAAGTTTAATGTTTATAAATGAAATGGGAAGAATTGATCATTTTGAATACCTATGTTATGTGTGATGCTATAATAAGTTAATGTGACTATTTTAGCGTGTCGTTCTTATAGGTTATGTTCTTGAATATCCTCTGGATGTTCGAGCATATGCTCTATAGAAGTGGTATGTTACAAGAAGACCTATGGAGGGGAAACTTTCTAACGCCAGTTTGATAGGGATAGTAACGTCGATGACCTAATTAAGCATTCCTTTTCATATTTTTTTTGTTTCTTTCTCTCTTATTGAATTGATTGTGTTATCATACGTTAATTGATTTGGGTTTTGTGTATGGAAAATCGTATTCTTGTTACGTTTGATTATTTATGTATGAACCCATTGGGTATTGTGAAAAGATGATTTTAATGCTTTCATTGGATCATTTTACCTCAAACCCCTTACTAAAATATTCAATATAATCTGTAATTGTTATGTTAAAATTCATTTGTAGGAACTGATGATTCGTAGTCATTAGGGATAACATAACCTAAGTTAAATGACGCATCGTATATGTTTATTGCCTTGATTAATCGATTTTTCTAATTCATAATACTACTACTTAATTTAATCTAGAGATTGTATCACAGGTTATTTGGTGGTTAGGTTTAATTAATGATCGTATCTTGATTAAATACTACGTAAGTGAAAACTCGGGTTAATAGATTAACCTATGATTAATAGTTCAAGGAGAGGTAAAAGAACAACAATTCGATGAAATGTGTTTGATTAAGTTTTAGGCTGAGATAGAACCAAAGAACTGGATTCCCAACAAATTCACGAATTTCATTCTTTTTTATATGTTTTCTTTAAATTATTTTTTAATTGATTTAACATTATTTTTTTTTCTTATTTTTAGAACAAAAACCCCTCAAAACTTAATCAATGATTAATTTTGTTTCAACAACTTTACGCCATTCTCTATGGGATCGACCTAGACTTATCATTGCTATAGTAATAGTCCAGTTTATTTTGATTAGCATTGTAATACCCACATAATCCCTGAGAGAATATGCAGATGTTGCATAAAACATAACCAAATAATCCAAAACATATTAAAGCATATCCAGAAATTCAAGGAACATACATTTTATTCACCAATGGTTGGTTTATATTCAGAACATAACATACACATGGTACTTATTACATACAAGCTGTAAATTTAAATCCAAACTGTATTACAAACCAATAAACAAAACATAAAATACATGATGTCTTATACATTGAAAAAAACTCAAAAACAAGCTGAACATTTCCATATCAAAACATAATCTTCTTGGCCACTACAGTTTTCTTTGTCCCAGTTTCAAGTCTTCTTATCAGAACCAACACGGAGGTAAAACTACCGTGCTAAGCATATAGCTTAGTGTGCAATAACTAAACAAGATATAAATTGGCGACTGTCTTTAATAATCATCTAGCATTTACATATACAGAGTTAGATCATATCACCAATAATCTTTAATTGTTCATATTATGGAGCAATCCAAACATTGTATGTCTCATAACAAAATATGATTCATCATTACAGAACAAGACGTATAAATATCAGAACAGCATGTCCTTGCTTTAGAGCATAACACACAAGTCTCAAACATAACATAATTGTGCCAAAACATATCAGAACTTAAACCTGATCAGAATTTATCTTAATTTAGATCAGAACTTGTTTATATCAAAACCGAACATGTATCAGAATACAAAACATATTAGCCTGCTAGTCCTTTTTTCAGAAATGGGTAACAGGACCAGAACAGGAGAGACATATGTCTCAGACATTGAAGTGTCTTTTTCAGGAGACACTGAAGTATCAATATCAAGAGACACCAAAGTGTCCATATCAGTCGACATCGAAGTGTCACAAAAGTAGCTGTAGATCCATTTAGGCATGCCTATTTACCCACGACTAGGACTTGATAGTTCTAAAACAATCCATTTTAGATTTCAAAATCACAATCAAAAGATGTTATGTCTTTATTCCACTTTCCTCAAATTGAACTTATATATATGCACATCCAACTAATCATACCTTATAAGCATAATCATTTGCAATAATGTACCATTAAAGGCATTATGCATTTACACATTCCAAATCATGACACAAAGTTCCAATTTGTAAACAATCATATTCAATTCACATCACATAAACCTTTTGAAACACATTGGTATTCATAAGAACACATTCATCTTTAAACACATCATTCTTGTCAACATTGGACACATTATTAATTAACCTCACATTCTTTAAGTAATTACCTCTATTAATAAACCATAACTCAATTACCTTTTACTCCATTAATCTAACATCATCTATGTTCATTTTAAATCTCAATTAAGTTTAATTAAACCATTGTTAAATGCCCTAACCTTATATATGTCAAAAATTACACAAAACCAAATGTTCACCTTCCTAACCCTTTCCCACGACTGTGGGAATATACCTTATAAATCCCACCGTGGGAATATACCTTATAAATCCCACAATCGTGGGATGAGTGAACCGAAGATTCACTCACCCACAAGCTTTAAACTGCACCTTTTCTAGATTTTCTTAGGATAGGTTTTTGGACAATTTTGTATGGCCATTATGACATAGAAACTGAGGTGTCCAGGTAATATGTTCTTCTAAAAAAATGTTCCTCTATATCTTAAGTTTCTAATGAACTATAGGCAATATAATTTGGATCATTATTCCTAGATTTATACCCAAAATACTACAGACTGTTGTCAAATAGTGACAATAACCAAAACTCAACTGAAGCCAAATTTCAAAACCCTTAGAGGCAAAACCAAAATTCTATTCCTTCATGAAAATTGTAGAAATATGCATTTAGTTTAATCTAAAATTAAAATCACCCTATTTGGATATCTACAGGTCAAGTTATGGCTAAAATACCGATGTCTTTTAAGTGGAACTAGTACAATTAACTCACATCTTACACCTTTAACACCCCTTCACCATAGTTCATCAATTCCACTTCAATTCCACCTTATTCATGCCTCAATTCCACATCAATTTCATGTCCAGAACCAATTCAAAAATCATGCACTAAATAAATTACAAATCAATATCTTCCACAAATCAAAACCAAACCAGAAATTATCATACAATGATCAATTTTTCCAGCATACATTTCTCATCATCTTAACACATATTTTATGCCAATTTAAATCACGTAACACTTGTATTAATACATGCAATCAAGTTTAGAATTTCCTTACCTTCTTGTATTCAATTTTTAACTCCAAAGAACGAGCTAATCCAGCAAAAACTGCAACAACATTGCATTTGTCAAACTAGAATTATTTTTCCAGCACTTTCAAGCAGTCAGCACACATCTAAAATCAAGGTATAACTTTAGCACTAATAAGACAATAACACCGAAAATAATAGGTCCTACTTTTTGATACAGTAACTTACAAAGATCCAAGTGAAGATGATCCAAAATGAAGCAAAAATCTAGAAGTTCAGAGGGAGTGAGTGGTTTCGGTAAAGAGGAGCAAGGAAGAGAGTAAAGAAAATTCCAGCAGAAAATTTGCCACCTTAACTTCATGCAATGCAAGATGTCTTCATCCTCCATTGACACATGTCACACATGAAGGTAAGCTACTTGTCCTTCAATGAAGCCATCTACATGTCTTCATGTGTGGCTGCCAAATGTCCCAATTTTATTAGGCCATTGGTCACTCCATAATTGTTCCATTTGTCAATTAATTAATAGTCCAATTGTCACCTAATTTTAGGCTTAGTCATACTAATTTCCATGTAACAACTATCTTGTCACTTGATAATTTTCCTAGTCCAAATGTACATTTTAATACCTCAATTCTCTAATGATGTTAACTAATTCCAATTCACTAAGTACAATCCATTAAACCAAAATTCAAGTCATACACAGTTCTCAATCATATCACAAATTTTAACACCTATCATACATATACTTTTACAAACATGTAACATTCCAACTAGGGTACAATTTGGGGCCTTATAAGTGTTAGACGTGCTATCAGTTAGATTGTAAATTTTAGCTTAAATCTCTGTCATTTGGTCGATAACTATTACTCCCTTCTGCTCTTAAAAAGTTGTGGGTTATTTACTCCGCTCATTTGTCCACATGCAACTGTTGCTAGCCATCTCCTCAATAACTCCTTAGCTTCATCCACCATCTTTCTCATTAACGATCCTACTAAGCATGCATCAAGAGTGCCTCTCTTATTGGAGGAGCTCCTTTAGTAGGTTCTGATGTAGGCACCTCCTTTATAAGTCCTTGTATCTCTCCCATGTTTCATATATCAATTCACCATCACTCTATTAGAAGTTTGTAATTTCCTTGATGATTTTGGTAGTCTTAATGAGGGGAAAATATTTGTCTAAGAAGGCACAAACCAATTGCTCCCATATAGTGATGTTCTAGGGGCAAAGAGAGTGATACCAAGCCTTTTCCCTATCCCTTAATATGAACAGGAAAAGCCTTATCCTAGCTGCATCTTTCGACATCTGATGATATTGGAAGGTATCACATATTCAAAGAAGTTTACGATATGTGCATTTGTGTACTCGTTTGTCAATCTATAGAATTGCACATTTCATTGCAGCATGTTCAGTAGAGTGAATTTTATTTCAAATAAACTTGCTTAGATTGATGATCTAGCGACACCTTGATTTGCTGCATTGAATCCCAGCCTCATGAAATCCATAAGGGTTCTAGTTTGGGCTCCTTGATTGCCTCTTTGATTGAATTCTTGTTGAAACTCATCAGCTATAGTTGCTTGCATAGTTTCTTCTTCACACCGAGCTCTTCTAATGACATTTTCTAGATGAACAGTATCAAGCTCTAATGATTCAGCTATATGACTTAAACTTCTAGTAACTCTTGTGTTCATGTAATTACATAGACATAAGAGTGGAAAAATGTCTTAACTAGTAGAACTAAACTAATCCTACATCTCCCCAGCAACAATGTCAAAAACTTGATCGTGATGTTGAGCTTTATAAATTTATAGCCCTCAAATACCATAAGTGCATAGGTCGTGATTTGTGGTAAGTGAAGGATCGATCCCACGAGGACGGTGAACTAATCTAATCCTATGTTATCTAATGCTTGGAAAAAATTAATAAATTGAAAATAAAAATGCAAGAGAAAGTAAATATGAGAATTTGATTTCAAGAAATTAATTCAAAAATTTAACATGAAAAGAAATTAAAATTGAACAACATAAAAAGTCACAGTGGAAATCAATCAAAAGAAATAACCAAGTTATGAGAGAGGGGATTTTTTCCTATCAATAATGCTAACTAGTCATTTATGCGTTATTGTGATATCGATTCTAAACTATTGTAGAGTTGATTACTCTCCCTCGATTTATAATCATTAAACCCTAAATCATAAACCCTAACTAAATTATAGAAATTGCAATCTCTCAATTAATGAAAGACCCATAACCTTAATTAGACTTTAATCCCTCTAATAAACTACCGAGTCTGACACGAGATCTCTCTCCTATCATAACGGATACGATTAATCATGCAGTCTATTAGATCACCTAACTCTCATTATCCCAATCCAATCATTTTTATATGGTTTATCCTCTCAATGTATTACCAAAATATACAAGTATCATAATTAATCACAACACTTAATCAATAAAACACAAAAATGACTATATTAACATTAAATCAAGGTAAAATCTTGAAGGAAGAGTTAGAAAATCTTTAATAATCCAAAATCCATCATCATATAACCCATTTCAATCTTATACATTGAATGAACAAAAATGAAAATGGAAAGGAGAAGAACTTGGATTGGATAATCTGGAAGGCAGCAGCGTTCGGAGACTTACTTATCTGAAAAGGCAATGACGTCAGGAGACCACTTATCCTCCTCTTCTTCCTTTTCTTCTCCTCTCTCTCTCTCTTCTTTTTCACTCCCTTGAAGCTTCCAAATGTGGCAGGAAATGAAGCTCCCTAAGGTTTCATCCTTAAGCCTTTTGTAGGCTTTTCCAACTAGGGCAACCCTAGGGTCTTTTCTAGGTCCAAAAGGTTCGAAAAGTTCATAAAAAATTTAAAATCGTGGCCAAAATTTTGGCCTTCTGTCATGATCATGGCAAATTATGCCGCAATCGTGGCACCTCCATCATCCTTCTGTCATGATCATGGCCCCTAGGTTAGCTCTCAGGTCTTCTCCGAATCTTGTCTGTTTTCCACTCTTTGCCTTGAAACATTAGTAAACACATCAAGGCACATCAAAAATATAAAATTGAAGCTCAAAAGCATGGTTTAACCCAAAAAATACTTAAAACACAAATATCTACTAACTAACATAATTCTAACCTAAACAAGCACTAAAAAATCTAATTAACAACTAAATACAAACTAAACTACCCAAAAAAACATGATGGAATCTACAACTATCACTCCAAAGCTTTTTGAATGTTATAGTAAGAAAACTCTTCTACCCATTATTCTATCCAAGCTGATTTCTATAAGGCCATTGACTTTATCAATTGAAACTTTAATATGAATATGATAAAAGGCATTTAGGTTGCATAAAACTTTCATAATTTGGATTAACCAATGTATAACCACTACCTATTACTATGTTTTGGTTAATAGGAAGCCAATTAGCCTATTTGAGGGGGAAAGGTGTAATGCCCCAACATATACCCTAAAAGTATTATAGCATGTCTAGAGTGTATTAAAAAGTGAACATAATGAATTAAGTACATCTTGGTAAGAGATGTAAATGTACCTAATGTAAAAGACAAGGATAAATGAATAATTTGTTCGCTTCGGCATGGACATACATATTTAGATGTGAAATATGTATGGAAATTTTTGATATGTTTTCTAGGATTTATAAAGGTGATGTGAGGGTAATTGATAAAACAAGCATTCCATAAGTAAATGGGATGTTTTTGGTTAAATTGGATGTATTTTTAAGATGCTCTTGCATGATAAGACCGAAGTTAGTTGATTTGGGATGTGTACCTCATTGAATTGATAGGTTCCATTGAATAGACTTATGTAATTTGACCATATCTTGGTCTGTATACATCTAAATTAGATAATTCCAATTGGAAATTAATCTAGAGACATATATCTAAAACATTCATAAAGGAACCCAAATCTGCTTCTGGCTCTAAGATTTTTGAATTTTGGTTTGAATTGAGTTCTGACTGTTATCCTTGTTTTCAAATAGCCTATGGTTTTTAGGATATAACTTCCGATATAATTAACCAAATTGTATGAAATTAATTTCATTAGAAAATTAAAACATATGGGAATGAAAGTAACTGATAAGATCATAGGAAAATATAGGGATTAAAGGAAGAAGAAGGACCAATATGCAATTTTCCTATTGTTAACTCATGGAACAATTAGATTAAAGCATGTGTGTATAATGAAATCATAACACATGGTCCAATAGAATTATAACACATGTTCTAATAGAATTGTAACACATGGTCCAATAGCACTACAGCACATGGTCTAATAGGATTGTAACATATGGTCCAATGGGATTATAACATGTGGTCTAATAGGATTGTGACATATGGACCAATGAGATTGAAACATGTATCTAAGACTAGAAAATTCATGAAAAGGCATATAGAGAAGGGAGATGGACGAAATTTGATGGCTTAACTTCATGTTGTTGTCCTCTCTATTCCACCTTCTTCATCCTATAATTTTTCACTTGGTGATTCAAGCAAACCAAAGAGAAAGTAAAGGAAAAGCATTAGAAGAACTACTTTGCCAATTTTATGGTTTGCGACTTCACTTAGTTGATTTCTATATTTGTGTATGATTGAATGGATATAAAGCTTCAGTTGGATGTGGAATTGTTGTTGGGATGTTGCTTTGTTGTTATTTTTCTGTTATCTTGGATAGAATTGGTTGAATATGACAAGAGAGCATTATGTAGTGGACAAGAGAGCATTATGTAGTGGAATTCTGTCTAGGGTTTATTTGAGGCAGTCATATTGTTTAAGTCATAACTCAGCCTAAAGACCCCCAAATTGTATAATTTTAGCTGCATATGAAACCTAAGACGTAGACCTAACTATCTCCAGAAGAGACACTGACTTAGTTCTAGCTCTATGATATTGGAAATTGAGATTAGGGATGGCAATTCCGGCCCGACGTCGACCCGTGGCTAGTCCATTTTTTGAAAACAATGTCATTTTTTATCAAAACGATGTCATTGTAATATTTGTTAAAATATATATATGTGCAAGCTGGGTAGGGCCACGGACTGGCCCATCCTGACCCTCATGGGCCACGCGCCGACCGTGGGCCACTATAGGAGAGGTCGGGTTGGGCCGAGCCAGGCCCGTTGACATGTCTAATTGAGATAAAAAAAGGTGACCTGATGCTACCCCTGTCTCATGATTTAGAAGTCCAAATGGTCTAATTGTTAGTGCTATATAAACTAAAGACATAGTGTAACAATTATTTAAAAGAACTGATTACCTAGAAACCTCATTTTCTATGTCAACATGGTCATACAAAACTGACTCGAAACCTGTCCTGTGAAAACGGCTGTGTGGAGGTTTCGGGTCCTTTATCCGACAATTGTAGGAAATGGTTAGGAAGGTTAAAAAAGATGAGATTTTGTGCAGTTGATGACTGTATAAGGTTAATTGAGTAATAGTTAGTTTAATTATGCATGATTAATTGAGAAGATAATATAAAGGATGTATGGTGCACAATGTTGAATTGCTTAGTGTGTTCATGAACAAATGAGTTCCAAAGGCTTATGCATTATGAATTGAATATGGATGTATGTGAATTGGGAATTTTTGTGATAATATTGTGATAATACTAGACCATCAGTTGTTCGAGGAGTTTGATAGCTAGGATTGTAATGGAAGTGACTTCTATTTGTGTGAATATACCCAATTTGTGAAGACTCAATACCTCTATTAATACATCGTTCACATACTTGTAGTTGAATGACATGTGAGTTTTGATAGTTGCAATTTGTATTGTGTTTTAAAGTTAGATTTGATAAGTATTTTAATATCATTTCAAGTGTTTAGTATGCATTTAGGGTTTAATTAGGTTAGTTTTTATGTTTAAGTGTTTTTATGGGTTAGTTT
>JAOQML010000008.1:37805472-37820794 GCA_027568935.1 Erythroxylum urbanii | reverse complement strand
TGATTCACAAAATACCCTCTACTCTCACCTTCTCCTCTTTATGATGCTGCCGTGAGTGTGTGAGTGAGTGAGAGAATACCTGGAGTGATGGCGGTAGAGGCCGGGCTCTACATGTATTCGAATGAATTCGGTGTGCTAGTTAAATTTTGTTTAAAGTCGAATATGTATGGAAAAGTAATGATTGGTTGTTTGAATTCTGGCAACGCTTTGTATTGTTTTGATATGTTTTAAATCTTGTTTTAGGTAACATCCACATATCCTTTCAGGGGGTATGTGGGTGTTACCTCTGTTTTTATTTTTATTCAAGATTAATTTGAGTGAATCAATTTCACCTCCTTGAGAGACGACCTTAGGTAACCAACTACAACAACCTCGTATACTTACGAGTAGGATAGCCTAGGTATTTTTTTAGAACTTACTTTGGGCACAACATAAGTAAAAGAATCGTATCTTATAATATCAAGGATATCATTCCCATAAGGACTATTAAACAACTAAAAAACTTAAAAAGAACTTTGTCTAAGGTACTAAGATTTGATGTGAATTAAAATAAATAAATGAAATTAAAACAAATAATAAAACACAGCAAGCAAACAATGAAATAATTGAGTTGCCAACAATATTGAGATTGATCAAAGCTAAAGATTTCGTAACTATTTTATCGTTAGTTTGTTTCCTTTGATCTTATTGATTCAATTTATGTTTGATCCAAGGAATCCTAAAGTTTTGATTACTCTCTCGCAAGATCTAATAAAGTAACCCTAATTGAATCCGATAATCAAAGAGTTGTAATCTCTCGATTCACAAAACTACTCCTAACTTGTTTAATTAGTTTTGAAGTAATCCTATAGACAATTAATTTCATGATTAAGATCTCTCTTTAATTGTTCGTTCATCTAATAATTGTTGGTCTATTAAGCTACCAACTCTCATTGGGCACCTTAACACTAATGACTTGATTCATTCTCTCAATTTATTATCAAGTATATGCATGATAATTATCATAAACATTCATTAATATATTGAATGTAATAAAAAATAAGGTTCACAAAATAAGTCTAAAATAATCCCTAAATATGTATTTAGAAATCCATCCTATTATACATTATAGAAATTCAAATACACATTCAAGATTATGAAAGAAATAAAGGGGAAAGATAAAAAACTAATTGAAGTATTCATCTGGAATGCTGGAATTTCTCTGAAGATCTTTTTTGATCCTTCCTCTTTGATTTATTTTGATGTAGTGGTTGTTACCTCTTTCTGGCATTTTTTTATGTTCTTTTGTAGTGTTTAAGGCTTCTAGGTTTGTGTTTAGGGTTTCCTCACTTTATTTGGTTCCAAAAATAACCTCGAACCCTCAAAACTTGAAAAACCTCGTGCCTAGAAACACATCTTGCATGACCATGCCTTGCGTGCACAATCATGACATAGCCTTACATACATTCGGACAGCTCAGAGGGTTCTTTATTAACAAGGAAAACAGCTAGTTATATATTTCCATAAGTTATCAACACCTAGTCCCTTAATTCTCCATACTAACTGGGTAAACTCTAAGACACCACCTTTTACCTACTTAGGTATTCTTATTAACATAAAGAAACCTTCTTACAAAGATTACCTTCTATTGATAGAGAAGGTCCAAAAGAGGGCTTTCAACTGGTGTAACAAGAGGTTATCATTTATAGGGAGGATACAATCTATTAATTCTATCCTTAACAACTTTCATATAGATTAGTCCTCACATCTTATGCTACCAACAAGCATTGTTTACATAATTAAAAGGACGATGAGACAAATTCTATAGTCAGGGGATCACAATAGAAAAGTAAAGACCAAATTTTTAATGGATTAAGTTGTGTCAGCCAAAAAAGGGGAGGGATTAGGAACCATCTAATTAGAATCATCAACAAGGCTTTGAAAATGAAAAGATTATGGAGGATCCTAGCCAATACTCAATCCATGCCTTTTACTTGACGAGCTTTAATTTCTAGTCCATACTCCCTAAACATAGTAGCTCTTGGACCTAGTGCAAATTCTTAAACTAAGGCACTCAGTTAGGTAATATATATTGGTTAAAGTTGGGGATAAAGCTGATGCGAGTTTCTGGAATGACAACTAGACAACTTCAGGGCCACTCAAACATGCTTTTGAACTAGTCATGTTTCACTTATCCATCTCTGAGTAAGCTACCGTCAAAGACGTTTAAAATAACAAATCAAGTGGGTTCGAAACAATTCTAAGCACTCCTCTTACTAATCTACTTATCAACTTTGTAGTTACTCTGGCAAACAAATTTATCACGATGGAATAAGAAGTTATCTGGTTACTTCACCAACTCATCATACATATATATAATGAGAATCCGAGCTCTACGAGTTACTGTAGTTGAATTAAGCAAATCTTTGATCCTTAATTATCCCCTAGCTTGTTATTAAAAGGAAATTTCTACTATTGATCGAATCAAAGGCTATTTAAACATCCTAACCATACTCACTTTGTGACCAAAAATAGAAACACTGGAGCATCTCTTCCTTCAATGTGAAAACTCGTCTGAAATCTGGGTTGGAATACTTCATATTAACCATTTCTTAGCTCCTTCTCTAAGTTGGAATAACTTAATTTATTGGTCCTGTCAGAATTTCAAAGACAACAATGGGGATTCCCTTGTTTATGAAATCTTTTTGGGAAATACAATATATAAAATCTCTTTGGATGGTACTATTTAAGGAAGTAATATGTCTCACGATAGAGTAATTAATAACTCATAAAATTCATGCTCAGTGCAATTAATACAATATGGATTCCTAGAATATATCAAGCAATGCTACTTAAGATTACTAATTTGTGGTGGAAGGTTTCATCGCTTTCGTCAGATTGCAATAGGAAGTTTGGTTTATCTATTCTTCAATTAGCAATTTTCTTTTTGGTCATAAACACTAGTAGCATGTGCAGGCTTGAGCTCTTGTCTAGTTTGATTTGATAACCTCTTTCGGTTTTCAAATCAAATTCTTCAACTTGGTCAGGCTGTTTTGTATCAACTTTATATTATGATTAATCTATTTTTTAATTCAAAATGTATTACACTTATGCTGAGATTTATGGTTACCAAATTAATCAAAATTATTTAATTGATTACTAAACTTTTTGAAAAATTGTGTTACAATTTGCATAAAAATTATAGTGGATGGCTTTATTCCTATTTTAAAGATTAAAATAAAAATAAAGGTACTTAAATAATAAAAATATAAATTGAATTTGCTAAAATTTTAAAGAATTCCTTTAGGAAAAAAGCAATCCACCAAGAAAAATTACTCTTACAAAATTCTAACAAACTTAGAAGTAGAATCGACAGAAACACATAAGTGATTAAGGATGACAAAAAGCTTAGGGATTCGGCCTGATTCGACCTTACCCAAAATTAACAAGCTAAGCTTAGGTTGCTAAGGCCTCGAGTTTGATTTTCTTTGCCTGGTTTGGGCTAAGTCGGAGCTGTCAAATGTCGTTTTGCTTTTTTTTAAAATAAAATTTAGGTCAGGCCCTATTAGAGAAACAATGTTGTTTTGGTAAGAACGACGTCTTTTTTTTAATTTTTAAAAAAGTATATATAAACTCTATTTTTTAATTTTTAAAAGAAGTATATATAAAGTCGGGGCTCGATTGGGCCTCAAGCCGAGCTCGAGGTAGGACTACCTAAAGCCTGCCTAGCATGAGGCATGACGGGCAACATACAAATGACATCGTTTTGACAAAAACAATGTAATTATATAATTTATTTAAAAAATTATGTAAAGTATTGCCATTCCTGAATGCGGAGTTGACATGGGTAGGAAATCACAGCTGTTTTTTTTTTCCTAATTTCTTATTATTATCTCAAGTTTTTGTACAAAAGAAAAAAGAAAAGTGGAAGTAAGTAAACAAAACCTACTAGACGTAATACGGCAGCAAAGCAAAGAAAGCAAAACCAAGCCATAAATAAATCCACATTCAACGTACTATCCACCGAACGCACCATAATTTCATAATTTATTTATTTTGGGTAGATCTTTAGATTAGCTTGATATTCCCTCTTCTTATATATATATATATATATATAGATATATGATTATTTTATATATAGGATTATTTTTGATGCGCTGACGCTGACACAGCAAAATGTGGGAATCCATCGTCCTGACGCTAGCGGCAACCGCCGGTAATAACATCGGGAAGGTTCTCCAGAAGAAGGGCACTATCATCCTCCCTCCTCTCTCTTTCAAGTTTAAGGTCATTTCTTTCTTTCTTTCAAGTTTAAGAGCCGTCCCTCCTCCCTCTCATTTTTGCGTGCAAAACATCGAGTTTTTTGGCTACTGTTCACGTTCTTAGTCACTTGACTTTCGTAGTTTCATATGAAAATCAGGGGTGTATAGGTTGATTGTTTTTTTATCGAGGCTTGAGTCATTTTTCAATCAGAACCAGATTTTGGATGTTGGGTTCTTGACATTTGGGGAAATTTCCATGCTCATTGATTCTTGTTCTGTTTATTCTGCTGTGATATTCAGGTCATAAGGGCGTATGCTGCCAATAAAGCCTGGTTGATAGGTTTCTTTATGGATATCAGTGGAGCAATGCTGATGCTGAGGGCCTTATCTCAAGCACCCGTAAATCTGATTAAATATGACCCTACCTTCCTATTTGATTGTTGTTATTGGTTGGAGCTAGCTGTTTTTGTGACCAAAGCAGCATACCGAATGATAATTGCAGTCAGCTTCATGAGTCTATTTTCAGCATTTAGTGCTTGAAAGTTATTATGTTATCGATTGAGCTTGATTTTGAAGTTTTTGTCATTGTTCATTCATTAAACATAATCTAATGTGCATTTTCACTTTGTTTGCGACCTCATTAAGCTTTTTACTCTGTTGTATTCTGTTTCTTTCTTGCAATTAATTCTTACTGTCCTTTGCTAGGTATCTGTTATACAACCAGTTTCAGGCTGTGGACTAGCTATTCTTTCAGTTTTTTCCCATTTTTATCTAAAGGAAGTCATGAATGTCATTGATTGGATTGGAATAACTCTGGCAGGTATAGGTACCATAGGTATGTCCCTCTTGATGATTCTCAAGGTTGATATGCTACATCTGGTACAGATATCTTAAATTTGCCCCCTTTTAAGAAATTTGTCGTAAGATATAATCATTTGTCATGCCATGTATAAGCATGAGAAAATTTTCTGTTTGACCTGTAATTTTTGTTTTGTTTTAAACCCTCTTGTAGTTGCAAATTCTCTTTCTGGTTCTGTTAATGTCAATCCTAGGTGCGACATGGCCCACCTTTTTTTTTTTTTGGGCTTTGTTTAATATACTGATACATCAATCTGTTAAAGGAGGTCAACTATAACATGTTTACTTAGACTTCTCGTTTGTTTTTATACTTTTAGGAGTTGGTGCTGGAGGAGAGGAGCAGGAATCTTCTTCCATCTCTTTTATTCAGTTGTTGTGGCTGGCATTCCTTATTTCCATCTCATTTGTAGGTACCTTATCTTGCACAATATCTTGTATCAGTCCTGACATGTCTTTGTCATTGCAATTATTTCCTAGACTCATTATACATCCTGTTCATATCTTTAAACTTATAATCCTGCAAACTTGAAAATAAGACGAATATGATTGCAAGATAAGGAAGAGGGATTGCCTAATAAATGGGAAAGGAAAAGAAGTGAAGTGCTACACTATACAGAAAGAATGATTAAGATTGCTAAATTGAGTTAATCTGTTGTTGGATAGAACAGGTGCTGAGTTGGCAGATCTTAAGATTATCTGCATGTGAAGTAATGGAGGTCCTAGCCAAATAACTTTGATTCTCAGTTCTAGTAATGTACCTAGTTCGGAATTTCTTCTGAAGGAGAAGTTGACAAAAAAAACATAGTTTTTAACTTTTCAATTAGGATGTGCAGTTTGATCTTTAAGTACAAAGGTGTGACTTTGTGAGAGTTTTGAATGTGCTAACTTTGAATTCTTCTAGCTCATTGATAGCATCCTTATGATGTTTTGAGCTACTCATAATAAACTATCATAGTGAAGCTCTTTTGCCTTTTCTCAATGGAGTCAGTGGCTTTGGTCAAAGGGTTATCTCAAGCTTGTTTCCACCTTTCTATTTTTCTTTCTTTCTTTCTGATTTCTTTTCCCTTGAGCATTTTAGTTTTAATTAAAAGAAAATGACAATGAGGGTATGTTAATTCCAAGAAACCATATTTTAGGGGTAGTATCCACAACATGGAATGTATGTGGCAAGAGAGAGGGTGAGCTTTTTTAGTATGAATTTTTGTGAAAATGTGATATTTTGTTATGTAAGAGTGATTCTTAGATGTTAAGAGTGATTCCTAGACACTAAGTGTGATGCCTAGTTTTTAATAAATCTTGTATATTATGCTTTCTTATCTAAGAGTGATTCTTTTATTTGAAGAGTGATAACTAGTATAAACCCTAAATTGATTCTTCCTCATCTAAGAGTGATTCCTAGATGCTAGGCATGTTGCATAGTTTTTCTTTTTATATATAAATCTTATATATTATGCTTTCTTATCTAAGAGTGATTTATATGTTTCAGAGTGATTCCTAGACACTAGATATGATGCCTAGTTTTTTTGTAAGCCCTAAATCTGTTGCTTTCTCATCTAAGAGTGATTTATGGACACTAGGTGTGATGCTTAGTTTCTTATAAACCTAAATGTGATATCTAGAAGTTTCTAATGTGAAGCTAGCAAATCTTTACATGACCTATTTCAAGAAGCGTGGTAGCTCTCTATCCATCCCACATCATAAAGTTTCCTTTCTTAATGTGATGGACCATGTGTTAAGAATTCTTAGCGTCGAAGGTGTACAAATTTGATTGTGAACTTTGAGGTTAATGATGTGGAGAAAGAAGCTAAGCAAGCTGGAAATGGAGCAGCCAAAGGTTGTTAATGGAGATTGCTTTGTTCTGCTAAAGAGTTTGAACCTATAAATAAAGGGCAGAGGCCATCCCTGTGATGTTGAAGTGACAAGAGCAGTCTTTAATGATGTGTAGAGTGCAACTTGTAGGCAGGTTTAACTTCGTTCAATGCATGGAAAAAGGATGGCAAATGAAACTTATTATTTTGGATAGTACCTTTTATGTGTATAGTTCCTAGGTAGCATTGAACATCGTTTATAGTAGGACTGCTATATTCTTTTAGCTTTTCCTTCCTGGTAAGAGCGTAGCTTGTAGTGGGTGTTAGTTACCGTAACTCTTATCTTCATCATATATTTAGCTCATTTAACAACATGTAGTCTCTGTATGAAATGTTCTAAAGTTTCAGACTTTCATCACTTAAACTTTCAACATGATTTTTAGCCCTTCAATTTTAAAGTAACAGAGTCGTGCATGTGCTTGATTCTTGGACTTCCTACTGCTCGACTAGATGCCATATATTGATTTAGAACATATAGATATTGAAAAAGTAGTTTAATTTGATTTAGAGACTCATTTCTTCTATGAACTTAACCCAACAGTCTACTTTAAAATATTTCTTGTGCCTTGTCATACATTAAAAGTTCATATCTTATACTTAATTTCCATAAGTCGTAAACTGCCCTCTGGTTTTTCCTAAGAAACATCGCCTGGAAAAATGATTACAATGGTGGACTAGAAAATGTTCAAAGGAAGACTGTTGGTCTTGTTGCAATCGCTTCATTAAAAATGACTGCTAAGTGCTGACTGATATTCTCTTTGTACCTGACCTTGGTGAAGCCAACATCAGAATTGTGTTCTGCCTCATTTCAATATTATTATGGGATACATTATATAGCAGGATCCCATATGTAAAGAATTTATATTCTTTAAAGCCTCTCTATTGTTGGAGGGGCTTTTTAGAAAGCTGTGATACCATCTAAGATATATTTTGTGAAACTGAACATGGTCATATGTTGGATAGGTAGTCCTTAATGGATGGCTTCGTATCTGTAGACATCAACGAAGAGAACAGGAAACGGTAATTACGTTCTTGTTCGTAGTATTTTAATTTCCTGCTGGCTTCGATTGGTGAACTGACTCTCATTTTGTGAGTTCACTTGAATCTTTCATGATGCAGATGGAATATGAAGTTGTTGAAGAAATCATTTATGGTCTGGAGTCAGGCATTTTGTTTGGGTATCCTTCCTATCTCATGAATTTGGTAGTTGATGTTTTATTTTTTCTTCTGGGCAAGTCTTTCTGTCATATGTATCTAACATGATGTGGTCAAATGTAAACCTTCTCTTTATCTTCTCAGTTGCTTAGTCACCATTGAAGTACATCATATTCAGGAAATGTTGAGCACAGACTAAAAGAAATAAGGAATTTGTGGTTGAACTATTTTTGTGTGAATAATCTCCTTGGCCTTTATTGCACGATTGCAAAAGCCCTCCAGTCTTATATCTATAAAGGGAAATATATGCTGTTGCAGTATACTTTACTTACTAGTGATGCCATTTTGGCTTGCAATTTGTTAACCAATGATTTGGCTGCAAAAAATAAAGCATCAACAGTAGGTACATCTCTATTTCCAGTAACTTACTTAGTGGTTGATGATGAATTTCTGGAATGTTTGCAGACTTGCATCTGTGATATCTAAAATGGGATTCATCTTCCTCAAGCAGGGCTTCTCTGCAATGGTGATTCCTACTTGCTTGTTGATTAGTACATGCTGTAGTGCTACTGGATTCTACTACCAGGTATTGAGTTTTGTCTAGATTAAAATTTTTCTCAGGGTGTAGCTGCATCTGAGGTTTGCTTAGTTGTACTAGATTGCATGCTTTGGTTTTACCAGTTTTAACGCATCTCTTTCATCACATCAGTGGTGTGTTGAATAGATTGAATATAGCTCTGTTTTGTTAACTTTCCATCAACAGAAAGTTGTTTAGCTTATTAATCTAGTTATGGTTCCTGTGAATCAGACCCGGGGTTTGAAACATGGAAGGGCAATTGTGGTGTCTACATGTGCCGCAGTTGCATCAATAGTGACTGGTGTATTTGCAGGAATGCTTGCTTTGGGGGAAAGATTGCCTTCGGCACCAGCTGCTCGATTTGCACTTCTGCTTGGATGGTATGCAGAACTCGTATATTATATTTGTAGTCTGCCACGTAGTTAAATTATTTAATTTGGCATCTGTCCATTGATGTTTCTAAGTAGTCCCTATTGATATACAGTGCTTTAAAAGTAAAAGAGACCAATAAGGTTGATACTAGTTCATGTTTGACAGTTAGCATCATTTGATTTGTAGATCTACTTTGCAATAGACTGCGCATGTCCTACTAATGAAACTCTTGACATGCATAGTCCGAACTCGGCTATTATAGTCTTCATAACTATTTCATGCTATCAGTGTAGTAATTCAACTTCATGGGGTCAGAAGAACTAATTCATGTTATTGACTTGTGGGGTCCTGTACTTGATTCATTCATTTGAAACAAAATCTAGAAAAAAGAGTGCTTGGGCATTGAAGTTGTGATTTATAATTTTGTTTTCATGAAATATCCTATCAAGAAAATTCTTCTATTGCAGGGTACTTATCATGATAGGGGTGATTCTTCTTGTGAGTTCAACCCATCTACTGCGACACCTTCCTCGGTCACTGAAAAGCTTTCTAAAAGGTGGTGCCAATCAAAGTTTCAATCTGAGCAGATCTGCGTCAATCCGTGTTAAAGAACCAAATCCTAGTGCAGTAATTCAGGCTGCTACATTGCATCACCTGATATCCTCCTCAGCTAAGGAGAAGGCTTGAGGAGATATGGTTTTCATTGATGGTTGCTGCTGGTTAGCATATAGCTAGAGAGCTAAATGGTTTTGTAGTTAGTCAGTGCTTTGACATTGACACAAGCTCTTGCTCCGCATAATCGCTAAGCCCATTTCGGTCAGTGTTGAGGCCATTAGACTATCTGCTTGATTGCGGATACGGAAGTTTCTTGTATAATTCCCGGTGGATGTACTTTACAACAGACTTACGATTTTTTTCCCTGGTGGATGTACTTCACAACAGACTTTGCGATTTTTTTTCTTCCGTTTTACAGATTGCAAAGCAAACGGAGTCATATATTTGAAACACTTGATAATTTTGCATCCATTTTGAGCCAACAATTTCTCTTAAGAATTTAAATGTTTGAATGTTGTCACTTTATTTGAGTGGTTAAAATAAAAAAAGAGCAGTGTTTAATCTTTTTAAGTAAAGTAAATGTGTGTTAGTTAAAATTATCATGATAATGTTGAAATTGATTAATCTTGTGAGGACTTCAAATGGCCAAGGTGAACAGATATAAAGATAAAAGACCCTTTGTTTGATTTTAACTCCATTGAAAGTCTTTGATGGAGTACCATTTACCATACCATTATATGAAGATGAATGCAAGTTTGGATGCATTCCACAAAGATTTCAGGGAAATCATCTGGAGACAGTGGCTTGTGAATCAAAAGCTTTAGAAAGGTTTATTTTCATTAAACAACTCCTAATAGAAGACTCAGCTCTTGAAATGATATGATATTGTCTCCAATTTATCCCTGAGTGATAAATACAAGGACTGAAGCTTTTTAAGAGCCTCCTTCAATCTAATAGCTAAAAGCTTAGAGATCACCTTGTAGATTGTACTGCAGCATGATATAGGTCGAAAATTATGCTTGTAGTTTGGATTCTTTGTCCTAGGAACCAAACATACAAGTGTTTTATTCACCTCTCTGAGCGTTCTCTTACTTTTGAAGAATTCTAAGATCGTTTCAATCACTAATTCCACAATTAAGCTTCATACTCTTTGAAAAAAAAACGCATTGAATCCATGTGGCCCTGGAGACTAATTTAGACTCAAGATGAATTGAGCCTCCGTAATTTCCTAGGGACTAAAAGGCCTTATGAGACTAGCTTTCAACTCCTAGCTTATAAATTAATCCATAGATGATTTCAATGCTTCAGCAGTAAAGTTGCCAGCTAAATTCTATCCAATTAAATTCTTATAGAAGTTAAGAGCACTCTCTAATCCTGGCTTGTCCTTATATAGTTGCCGCTCCTTATCAATTTATTTGTTCATATTCTTCGTGCCAAAGTAGTGTTGAAGAAAAATTTGGTATTGTTGTCCCCCTCATTGACTCAATACACCCTAGCTTTCTGCCTCAGGAGTGAATTATGGAATTGAAGTGCTTGGTCATAGTCATTAAGAATTATGAATTCTAGAACTCCTGGTCCCTAGTTTAGTGGTGTGAATGATTTGAGATAATAAATCATTGAGGACCCTAAAATCTCAAACTTCCTTATGGCTACATGCTTTTATTTTAGTTTCCAAAAGTTGTAGGAGTACAGGTTTCTTCTCTAGGATTTTCTTTTCACATCTTGTTATTAAAGAGGGTTATTGAGCCCATTAACAATCCAATCCAAAAAAGATATATAGGTTGAAATTTGAAAACTTCCAAGCTTGGTTTTACCAACGTTTTTACCAACTCTTCTTCTTAAAGGAGGGGTGCCACAATAGTGAACTCATCTTCAAGAGGACCCCCTTCATGCTCAACATCCTAATTCTAATTAGGAGATGGTACTTTTCCCTTTGGTTCTAATCTTTAACTCCTTATTGTACTGGTGAGCTTCATCTGTAACTAAATTATGATCTAAAACTACAAGAATTTTCTCCTGAATGGGAGCTAAGTTCCCATTAAAGACCAAATCTCCTTCCTATATAAACAACACCTTAGGATTATCCTAAGTAAGGTTTGCAGTGATTATCTCTATATCAATAGGGTGTATGTTCTCCTCAGTACCCATTAGCTCTTAATATAAACCTATAAGAAATAATTTACTAGTATGACTCCAAAATTTAATATAAGTGGAACATATGACAAGATAACTTCAAAATTTTTTAATTCCCCAACCTTATCTGACTTCATAATTGATAAGGTTTCTGGGAAATCATCATTCCTGTTTCTTTAGTACAAATCCTATCACAACCTAGTCTATCAAACTTGGATGTTCGACAGTCCAAGAATAGAGGCTTGCCCAAATAACTAGCTAAATAAATTAGACCCTTATTCGTCCAATATTATAGTGGTACATAATAGAAATTGACCTACAAAAGAAGTTCTTCCACTTTACCTCTTTCTAACTCTATTCCTAAGAATGTGGAAACATGGGTTGATCACTAACGTGCCATGGCCCTTGCTCAATAATTAAAGCTAGGTCAATATCCATGGAAAATTTGAAGATGAATGCTTGATCCTTTATGAGAAGAGCTTTCTCTAACCGTTGTATGATCCACTTATATGAGGGTGGCGGGGAGGGTGGAGGGTGGAGGGACAATAATTCCATCAACTAGAGAGTTCTTGAAATGGGTAAGTTTGTTCTATTGGGTTTTTGAAGCCACAAACTTGCTCTAGGTTTTAGTTGTGCTATTATGACTTTTCTCTACTTCTCACCTTGGTAAAGGGTTATTCTCCTTAACCTGATTAGGAGATTGATGGCTACCTTCTTTATTGATAGGCACACAACATTCCTTCTATACTGAGCTTGAAAGAGTAAGAAATTCTTCTTTATTGAAGCATGAAGCATCAGAAGGGCTCTTAGATAAGCCTCTTAACGTTGAAGCATTAGCTTTAACTAAGTTCAGATGGACAGGGAATTTTCCCATTTGGCAAAGCCTCTTAGCAGGAGAATACAAGAGTTCACCCATATGAAGAATCTTATCAAAAATAGAAAATCAATGGAAATAAATAGGGGCAGTAAGGTAATTATGTTAAAGAGAAGGCATAGTATATATCACTATTCTTGGTGTGCCTATATCCATAAAGAATCCAAGATTTGTTGAATGTATCCCATTGATTAAATAAGTAGAATTAACTCTTAGTAGAATAGATATTTGTCTAGTGCTAGTAGATTGCAACTAATTGTTTCTATTATGAGGAATGTCCATATACGCTAGAGTTCACATCTTTTCCTTCCTAGAATATTAATAAAGGAGATTGAAAAGATCTTCAAAAATTACTTATAGTTAGGGAATGTTGAGAATTCTAAACGGGTGAAGATTAAGTGGAAAATCCTATCCTAAGTAAGAAGGGGGTTTAGGTTTAGCATTTATATAAGTTACAAACTCAAATCTACTAGCAAAAAAGATCTGGAAGTTGTTTAAAGACAGAGAAGTAATATGGTGTAAATGGTGCATGGATATTACCTATCTATGACTAGTTTTTGGAAGCTAAGAATCGGTAAAGAACATTAATGAAGCTTGTTAAAAATGCTAAGACCAAAGGATTAACTTTACTCTTTTAAAAGTGTGATAGAGAATGGAATGTAACCGTAGTTCTGGTTCTACAATTGGTGTAACCTAGGACCTTTACCTTTAATTAAGGAATTTTCTACACTCAGAATGAGGATAGTTTAATATGATATGGTCAATGACTTAATTTCTGAAAGGAATTGGTGTTATAATTTTAGATACTTTGCTTGTGTTGTTGAAACTATACCTACATATCAATGAATTATATTGAAGATGATATGGTCATTTGGTTAAAGGACTCCATACACATGTTTGTAATAAATCATGATTTGAATTGCCTAGACTTTACTCTGAAAAAGTCTATTGGTATGATCTAATATAGTCTCAATCATTAATCCCTAAAGTCTCATTCATCAACTGGCTTATAGTTAAGCAAAAGTTAAAGATAAGAGATGGATGCTGTGGCATCTAAAACACTTCATGTTTAGTATGATAACTTTCACCTAAAACTAATGCACATCTTTTCTTCAAATATGTTTACTCATAGGCTCTATGGTCTAAAATCCAACAACTATTGCAACTTTATTATAGAGAGAGGGAATGGCTGAATATGGATAAATAGGCTGATAAGGCATTAAGGGGAATGACATGGGATGTTTGTTCCCTAAGAATTGCTTTCAGCTATGACATTTATACATTATGACATGAAAGAAACAACAAACTATATAGGAGCTCTGCTTTAGACAAGTATAAACTAGCACCAAAGACTACCTTTTGGATTAGGGAAATCATACCTGCATCAATGCACATGTTGGAACTAGTACACAAATCAAGCTTAGTTGGACCTTAAAAGGTTAAAGGCTGTTATTTATTAGTTTTGCCATCTCCTTAGCATATGCTTAATATTCTTGCACTTTACATGTGCTAGTTACCCTTAATAGAGTTGTGTGTATTATTATGGCGTCTAAACCTTATAGTGATGTAAAAGCTTCAAGCTGAGTTGATAAAATTCTTTAAATTTTTAAAAATAAGGTATTGATTATGATGAAGTGATCTATATACGACAGTTACTTTATAAAGAAGCTTAGTATCTAAATGTTTTCACTTTATTTGAATATGTGCCTAAACCATAACCTTACGAAGAAATTATCAAATATATTTTTTTCCAATTTACTAGTTTCTCCATTATTGAAATTATATTCCAAAATTAGAACTTCAGCACTTCTATTTTCTTAAAAATTGTTTGATCCTTTCATAACCAAAAAATCCTAATCATTAAAAAAATTCATATATTTTCCTTGCAATTATAAACCTTCTTAATAATATTTAAATTAGTCTAAGATGTTTTCTTCTTTGCATATTTACATCTAAACATCAAACATCTATTATTAAATTGATTCTTCCAATTGTTCTTCAGGTTAGTGAAGGCCTTTAGATAGTTTTTTTTTAGGAAGTAGAAATATTAAATTGTGGTAAAATTTTTGGTTATGGTTTTTAAAAATGAATGTTTTGATTAGGTTTAACTAAACATGTGATTCAATTTTAATAATTTAGGAAATAGGGAATTCAAGTATTTTTAAATATTTTTATAGTTTAGTCATTTAAATAAAGTGATAAATTTGTACAATGACAATAAGAAAAAAAAATCTATTTTGTTCTTCAAACTTTAACCTTAGGTGCACTTAAGTCCTTCAATTAAAATTTTGCTAAAATGCTTATTTAAATCTTATTTTTATCACTAACTAAGAAGTGATTTACATGTACTGATTTCTTAATACGTGGTAAGTTTCAGTGTTATTTGTTGGTTACATTACGTTGACGTGCTTCCTCTTTCTTTTTTTAACTGAAATAAGAGAACGTAAATGATAGAAAACATAAAAACAACTCAAATTGTTCAATCGTGAATTTGATAGAGAAATGTTGATGCATATTTAAGAATAAGAAAACACAAAAAAGGGGCGAGCTCCATCTTACCAAATTGGGATTAGTCAAGAAAGATCAAGAAGGGAGCACTGGAGAGTTCCAGCTGTAACATCCCGTTTCCAGAGAACGGGTCGGACCAGAAAAACGGGTCCAGGTGTGGTAAATTACCACACCTCATGCT
>JAOQML010000008.1:37757740-37781930 GCA_027568935.1 Erythroxylum urbanii | reverse complement strand
TTTTAATTTCAACAGATCACAACATTCACATTCAAAATTTGAAAATTTTACAAAAACATGAATACTTCATCTCACAAATCAGATCATAAAATCAATTAATAATCAAATCATAAAACTCAATTTTGCTTTATACTCAATAATTCAAAATGTAATGCACAAACATAATGGCTCGAGAGAATCCCATGAAACAGAATGGCGAAACCGAAGTTTATACCATGAACAAAATGAGTCTATTTTTTGGAGTTCATGTGCCATAAGCGGGCAGCCAAGAGAAGGATTTAGATCAATGTGCATGTTACGAACAAAATGGTATCTCCATAAGCAGATTTTCTGATGCATACATATTTCATAACATATTTATATTTTTCATGCTTCTTGAATTTTTTTAGTTTTTGCATCAATACTAAAATGCAGTTTCTTTCAAAGTAGTCATGATAACAAATTCATAAGACATTTTCCTGACATTCACCATGAGCAAAAGCAAGCATTTAAATATACATATAAACAAATAATTTCAGCTCATCATCCAAAAATTATAAACATATTACCCACCTATTTACTTGATATTTCCAAGATCAAGTTTGTCTTTCCTCTTGTTCTTGCCTTCGATAATCTTAGTTCCCTAAAAACAAACATATTTTCATTTAATCATCATACTCAAATAAGCTTCCATAAGTTTAAATATCTATGAATGTGCTTAAACTTAATCTATTCTTGGTTTATCTAACTAGAAGAACTAAGATCTAGTTAAGGTTCATAAAACTTTAAGGAGAAGAATTTCAATTCTCTACTTTTCTTTTCATTTTCAGCACATAACCTATCTTCTCTACTTCATTCTTTTATAAAAGTGAAAGAATAATAAGGTTTACCTAGAAAGAAAACTTAGCTGATGATCTTCTTCCTCTTTTTTCTCCTTGCTCTTTACTTTCCTTCTTCTTTTTCTTTCTATGCTTAGGTTTTCACCTTCTCTTCTTTTAGTTTCTTGCACAACTCTTTTTCTTTTTCTTTCTTAATACACGCGACTCTCTTCTCTTCTAGTCTTATTAGTTTAGGAAAAAATTTAACCTTCCAATCTTACCCTTCCTTATTCAATCTAATACCTTCTATCTCCTCATCTTTATTCTAATTCTTACGTTTAATCTATGCTACCTCATGAAAATAATAATAGGCCAAATTGAACTCTAAAAAAATTTCTAATTCATAAATTCTAGCTTATATCCATGCTTGCTAATTTAATAAAATAAATTTTAATAAAATTCAGGGTCCAACAGTTTAAATGGTCCTATTCGGCCGAAAAATATCAGTAAAGAATTAATTTAAATTCTTTTAGTAAAAATTGGAAGACTGAAAGTTTAACTATAATTGCCACTAAGATAATAATCTTTAATTGTCTTAGGTAAAATTACCAATAAACCATTAGGATATAATTGTAGAGTTTCTTTAATAATGACTTGGATGGACACCCCCTAGGGGGTGGTCAAATTGGTAGAGTCGGGGCTATAGGGCCAAAAGGTCCTATGTTCGAATCTTTCTATCTACACTCTCTCGATCGAGCCTGTCGTACAGGACTTACCTAGTGCAGAGTACCCGGTTGGTGTGATTTGCAGGCTATTATGTCATTTGGAAGGTTTACCCAGTGAGCATCCAAAGAATAATGGCTGCAAGGTCCTCCGTTCTAAAAAGAAGACTTAGATGGACAACAAATTTTTGGTGTCAGTTTCATTCACCAATTGTTCATTGCCAATTTTTTGATCAAGCTCTTCCTATACAATCTATATTACATGTTTATTTTTAAACAAGCTAATTGTCCATCAAGATGAAGTGCAAGGTTTATAGAATATCAATATGTTGAAATTCACATAGAAAATTCTTATCACATTGGTTAAAAAAGTCATCAGTCTTCACCATTAGTTTGTATTTCAATGTTGTACTATGTTTTACACTAAGTTAGTTATAGAGATATAATTTATGAAATTTTAATTTGAAATGATAAATTAGTCAAAAAGTTTGTCACTCCAATATTCTTGGTATTATATAAAAATTGCAGGATTGGCACTTCTACTCACTTGATTAATCACTATTATTTTCTATCTCTCTACTATTACTAATTTTGATTATAGTATTCTCTCCTAATAATTTGGAGATTAGGAGTTTTTAAGTTTAAAGTGTATGATATAATGAACATTTTATTTAAAATATATGTTAGTTTATTGTATTGGTACATATTGAATCCAATCCTAAATGAAAAACCTACCTAATTTATTAAAATACTAAACATGATATTAAAATTGTAAATAAACACTTAATATACATCATAATTTAATTTTTGTTGTATTAAATTTTAGAAAAGTTTAGGATTAAAAATTTTATTAAATCATTACTCAAAATTGAAATTTTATAGTCACAAAAGATTTTAGACAAGAACATTGAGATGCTCGTGCAAAAGATACAGTAGATGAAAATAAAGACAAAATTTTGAAAGAAGAAAATTAAAAAGTCTAATGTTATATGAACTTTTTAGGGCCATTAAGTTAAATCAAGGAATCCAATGCCATCCTATTTGGTCGTCATTTGAATATCTAACTATCAAGATAGGGTTTAGGGAAATTTGCCATTTGACTGCTATATTAAACTCGTAATAAATATAACTTGTCCAGTTATATGGAGTCCTCTAAATTAGTAGCAGAGGATGTTAACATATCAACATGTTCAAATTTTGGTTTTGACATATTTCAGTTTTATATGTTAAGAAAATAAATAGCTTAATAGTAATCCCACTGATGCCATAAATCCAAGCAATGCAATCAAAGCATTCATAGGTGAGCAGATTTATATCATGATATTATCAACTGCACTTATCTTTCAAACGGTCTATAGCAAATATTAACAACAACTTCTTGCCAATCAGAGTGAATGTTCATGTTGAATTTACCAAAACACAGGCCAAGGGAGAAAAAATATGGTTTTAGGGGGGCCACACTTCATCCTCTTACCGAGCGCACCTTTGGATTAATGGACTGCCTAAGTACTATGGTCAAGCAACCGGTGTTATTAAACCTTGTGAGCGACTTTCAATTATACAATGCTTCAAAGATGAATCATAGCACTTATGACATCTAAGTAGTATCAACTATGAACATGATAGATTAAGATGATTGAAATAATTAAAACTTTTCTTGAGGAATTTAAGGAATAACCAAAAACTCAAAATTAAATACAATTGTTAAACTCTCGATTAAAAAATACTTTTTTAACTAAATAGTCAAAATATGTCTTTATAAATAATAAGATATGTAAATCTTTGCCCACAAGATTTAATGCAACTTTTCTTTAATTCGTTTAGAAATAATAATGATTTCTTTAAACTAAATTTGAAATGTTATAAATGGTATAACATATCAATATCTTATCTTAACTCTATGAAAGAGATTACTTTAAATTATATTAAAGTTTAGATTTTTAATACCAAACATGTTATTTAAATTTGTAAATAAACACTTAATATACATCATAATTAAATTTTTTTGTTAAAAATTATACTAAATTTTAGAAAAGATTAGGAATAAAATGATTATAATTTTGATTAAAACCGATCTCAAAATCCAAATGTAATGATCTAAATTTTGTGTTAAATTACTCATAATGGACTAATAATGAGAAAAGCCTATAAAAGTATAAACTGAGCTTAAGAAAGCTTAAGTTCATTTCCCTCTTAAACTCTTTTAACTTTAGGTTACTATTCACTTCTAACTTTCGACACTCATACCTTCACCATTTGGGCACCATTTTCGGTGACCTAAGGCTCTACAGAAAGTTCTACCAAATACTTAAACTTATTTCATAAAAAATGACACAGATTTGGAGGAATCACAAATGGAAATTTTGGTTTGTTTAGATAGGTCATCGATCTTTTATTTCTAGTAATTTCTGGGCAAAACTAACACCACCATCGTAACTAACGACCATAAAAATGTAGGAGAGGAGGGAAATTCAATACCAATCGGCCCATTTATTGATGAACAAAAACGAGTCACCTATGAGCTTTGATCCTTCAATTCTTGCAAACCGAGAGGAGCTTTGATGAGAGATCAATGCCATTAGGTTCCTGGACGTGAGCTTGTCATTTCTATGAGGGTGGTGAAGGTCACTGCCCCTTTGTCGCTAGCGTGTGTACCCCAAGTTCCGATGACGGTGATGATTTTCTAACTAGCTATTTACTCAAGGTTACACGCTGTAAGTTTCAATATTTTTAACCTTGGTAATTACCGCAAGGACACGGGTCGTTCTCGTAGTACCTAAGATGTTGATCCCATGAAGAAGATAACTAGCCCTAAAATCTAGCAGAAACTAAGTTCCCAAAACCTATTTAAACAACTATTGCTAATACTAATCAAGAATCATTTATGAGAATTTAAATCACCAAAAGAACAAACAGAAGCAACTCACACAAATAACCCAATTTTCAACCTAGAAGTGACCAATTGAGAAAAAGGGGGAATTTATTCGAAATTAAAGAAAATTTATCCAATTATGAATTTTTACGATCTAATGGGCCTAGACGGTCCTAAGGTATTCTCTCTCAAGTTATAATTCTTAATCCTAATTGATATTCCCTAATTCAAATTATGAAAATTGCGATCTCTTAATCTGCAATTTGTCCAAAACCTAAATTAGTTCTAACACTGTCTATTAACCTATCATTTACCTAACTCTGATAACCTAAATCGATGATTTTTACTGGCTCACCCTCTCAATTTATTGCCTAGTTATAAAGAATTGAATTAAATCACAATAAATTTAAATAAAATATAATCAAAACAATCTTATTAATCTCAAGAATAAATCAACCCGAAGGTGAGTTTAGACAAACATCAACACTGTATAAAAAATATTTCTAATAAATCTCCAAATTTTCATATATCAATGAAATCTAAATGACAATTAGAATATACTTTCAGAATGGATCTCAAAGGCGTAACTGCAGGAAACCACCTGTTCCAGGAAGTAAGTCACGTCAAGAATGTCTTCGTGCCTCTCTTCCTTCATCTCCTTCCTCGATCAATTGATCTCTAACTAGGTTTTCACTCGAATTTTTGGCAAATTCTCTCTCTTTTGCAACGCTTGGCTCCTTCTTCTGTCACATCATATTTATTTATGTCTTTGAGGCTCTAGGTCAAAGTTGAGGTTGAAACGATCTAAAAATTCGTCTAAAACTTGAGTTTTTTTGTCAGCCCAACGCAGTGCACGATCGTGGCCCTAGCTACCATGATCGTGGCTGGCACTTTTTACATTCTGTGACGATCATGGCCTGAAGTGCATGATCGTAGCCTGACTTGACGCTCTCTATCACGATCGTGGCTCTTGGAGCACGATCGTGGCCTGGCTGCTTCTGGTTCTTCCTCTTCTGTCATAATCGTGGCCTGTGTGCACGATCGTGGCCTGTACTTTTTGGCCTAAAAACTCTTTAACTCTTCCCATTCTTCCCTGTTTACCCTGCAACACTAACAAACACTTCAATATACCTCAAAAATATATAATTTAAGCTTAAATATTCAAACTAACCCATAAAACACTTAAACACCAAAACTAACCTAATTAAACTCTAAATGCATACTAAAAACTTGAATTGACATTAAAATAATTATCAAATCTAATCCTAAAACACCATACAAATTGTAACTATCAACATCCGCACACTTAAAAGTTTGCTTGTCCTCAAGCAAACAAAACAACAACACATAACAAATATATTAAAGAAACACACGCAATGTAGTAATGAGGCAATGACTTCGACTTCGTGCAATAAGTTTAATCTCGAACATAATTATTCAGTTATGTCAAATCATTAACATGCAAAATATGTGTCTAGGGGCTTTGAACTAAATATACAACTTAATCGAGACCTAAGTGTTAACTTATTTACCCTTTTCAATTGTACAAGCACATTAATAATTTTTCGATCCCTCGGACTTCGTAACTGTTCCTAAGTACATTTTTCTTGAAGATCCAAGCTTATTACAAGTCCGGTAGGTTTTTATTTAAAGAACATTTTATTTATTTATTTATCTATTTTTTTGGGATCTAACCTTCTACTCAGAGGCAAACATTTATGATGAATGTCGATCCGGCTACGCGACTAATTCAATTGTTTACAACTTGGTTGAAGCGTCATTATAGCCTTTTTACGCGAAGGCATACATTTGTGATGCGTGTCGATCCGGTTACTTAGCTACATCATGTTTTCAGCTGGCTAATAACTCAACTCATAACCCGAAGGTCAGCAGAATAGTGATTATTAAATTAAAATTCTTTATTTTATTTTATTTTTTATTGCCTACCTTGTTGCTTTGAGCTATTTGTTTCCATGAAAAATACTAGTTGAGCCACTTAACCTAAAAGGCCTCAAATTATGAATGAATGTGACAATCTATAAGGCTCTAAATTTCCACTAAGTCCTAATTAGGCTGTATAATTCTCCAAAGGCTCTCTAATTTACTAATTTTGCAAGCTAATGATTTTCCATAACCTAATAGGCTATGTCCAAAATTAAAAACAATTCACTCATTCTAGGCCACTGACACATTCACACACTTCACATTATGCAACCTATTACTATCGTACAGAATGCTAAAATTCACATACAAACAAAAAAACACAGAATCCCTCCCCATACTTAAACGACACATTGTCCTCAATGTGAGAAGGAACATACACACATACATAAACAAAATGTGGAAAAAAAATTAAAATAACGAGGAATAGAATAAATTAAAAAAAATAAAAGTAAAAGTAAAATAAAAATGACAAAAAACTAAACATACAAAAGATAAAATAAAGCTGGAGAAAATTTTTTTAATGGGTTAGATTTGGATCCTAAGGAGATGTTGGTGGTGATGGTGTGGGAGGTGGTAGTTGAATACCCTGATCTTCGAAATATTGATGGAGTCGCTGTATTTCTCAACTCTGGCGTCTTTATGTATACACCACTTCCTTTAATGTTCTGTTGGTTTCGGATAGTGTACCCAAAACCTTAGTCCAGTGTTGGTCCTTTTCTTCTTCTGATTCCTCACTTGTCGAGTCCCTTACCTATCTAGTAGGCCCGAAACTTTAGCTTGCCTAGCCTGTCCTGGTCCGCACATGTGTCTTTCCATTTATATCTTGTAGACTCAGGTTGGTGGAGTGAATAATCTCTGCCTGATATAGATGATGGTGGTCGAGGAACTTAGGCAGATGCACTGTTAACCCCCTCCGATCCACACTAAAATGCTCTGCTATAGTGAAAACCAGGTACCCCATTCCAAGATGGTTGTTTCTCTTTTGCAGAGTTGTAGCAAGAGCATTCAACACATGTGTGAATGTGCAGACTAGGATACTGTGTTCCATGCACCACAGTGTGAACAGTTCCTTGGTTGAGCACTTATTGGTCTCTGATTTATCAAAGACCAGCTGGCACATAAATTTGTGCAGCAACAAGTATTCATGTGATCGGATAATGTTGTTGTGACCATTTTTTTACGCTTAATGCTAGTAAGCACATGCCAGTGTTGGGAGGGGCGAAAGTCATCATGTTGGTCGATAATGGTGGATTCGGGGAATCCATATACGTCACACATAATCTCTATTGTTAGGTCATACGCTCGCCCTCTCAACCAGAACCATAATTCTTTAGAGTTCTTGGGCTCAAAGGTTAGGGATGTGAAAAATTCTAAGGTCAGCTCCTCATAAATAGGGAATTAAAGCCTAATAAATTGACCCCACTGGATCCTCTCTACTACATTTTCTATTTGCTTCCGCATCTCTATCCTATCCAGTGTATCAAAATCAAAATATTTAGGCACAATTATATGCCTAGAGCGAAGGGAACGGAAACAAGTACCTTTCTCCTTGAAGTAAATAGGAAATGAAGCTCCAAAATCTACTGCTTGGTTTCGCCTCCCTCTTCTCGCAACTTGTTGTGCTCTGTAAGGCTCTTATTGTGCGGTTTGCTTCATACGAGGCATGATTGGGTTAAAATTCTAGAGAGATGTTAGAGTGTTTGGAAGTTAAAATTTTAGAGAGATGCTAGAGTGTTTGGAAGTTGAAATTCTAGAGAGATAAAGTAAAAATGAAAAGAAGGTAGAAGTTAAGTAAGAATTGAATAAATAGGTGGTAAAAAGGGTAGAATGGTAAAGTTGTCACTTAAAATTTGCATCCTCCGCTTTTGTTCATTATCGCAGGCCACGAACGTGACCTACTATGCCACTATCGTGGCATGTGGCGTATCACCGAAGGACTTTCTCAATTGCAGCCCATAACTTGATTCCAAGACCTTCTTCTTCCCATCCTTTCCTCCTCTCATTCAATAATTCTTCTTCACTTCTCTTAATAAGCTTGCGTACTTTTCCCCATAACTCCGAAATCCTATTGCTCTTTTGCTTTTATTCATGCAATCCAAAATAAACCTAACTACGAAATTTACTAATCTAACTAAATTCAATATGAACTAATTTTTCCATGGGTTGCCTCCTATGCAGCGCTTCTTTTAACGTCGGTAGCTTGACGCTCCTTTTAAGTTCATAGTAGTTGGAATGATTGATTTGACGGTAGCGTCGTCATTAATCTCAAAGTTTGAATGTTTGCTACCATATTGTGACTACCACCTTCCTTGGAATTTTCTTTACCTCGCTTTCTCCTTCACGAGCGCTTCTTTCGGAAGAATTTTGCAGGATTCTCAATGTCTTCCCATTCTCCTTGAGGTTCGAGTTTGTTGCGAACTGTTAGAGTTGAAGGAGCTCTGTACTCTCTAATAGTCACTTTGAAGGTTAGTTGCTCCTTACCTACTCATAGAGTTAGTTTGCCCCCATCTACATCGATAATTGAGCTCGTAGTGGCCAAGAACATTCGTCTAGGAATCATCAGAGTATCCTGATCTTCATTGATATCCAAAATGTAGAAATCTATGGGAAAAATAAAATTACCGACCTTGACTGGCATATTATGTATAATTCCCATCGGTCTCAGCGAAGTTCTATCAGCTGTCTTAACAAAAAATTTTGTGGGCACTAGCTCTCGTAACCAAAATTTAAGACTAAAAGTGTAGGGCATCACATTGATACTTGTTCCTAAGTCTACAAATGACCTATCTATGATAATCTTATTGATACTGTAGGGGATGAAAAAGTCCCATGGATTACCCTTCTAGCCTTTGCTCCTCGTCTCTCTCTGTGACGGATTTTTGTAATTTTAACTTGGCACGTATCTGTTCCGTCACCTCCTCATTTTTTTGGTTCGATTTCTTGTAACATTTTTCTTCCTCCTTCCTAGCATATAATTTCTTTTTAGTAAAAAATTGGTGCAGAAATATCCGTCGAGTTAATTGCACCGATTTGTTAACAATCTTATTTGGAAGGTCGTCTTTAATTACTTGACTTTCTTCTGTGACTACTGTTTCTAGCTCCTTATCTTACTTCTGACTTATAACCATGATACATGCCTTTGGGTTTGATTCGGTGTTGCTTGGAAGAGTTCCAACACTCCAAGTCGACATTGTTTCCACAAGCTGCCCCACTTGGACTTCTAAGTTATGGATAGATGAAGCGTGATTCTTTGTGACTTGCTTGAATTTACCCTTGAGGCTCCTGTGTGCTTCATCCATTCCTCCTATCTTATCCAAAATTTTGTCCAATTTCAAATCCATTGAGTCGGTTTTGTCTTGTTGGAAGCTCTATTATTCTTAGGGTCTAAACTGTCCTCTGTTATTGTTGTTTGACCAGGAGAAGTTTGGGTGATTCTTCCACCCAGGGTTATAGGTGTTGGAATAAGGATTGCTACCCCCTCTGCGTCCAAATTGTGCCCCTATGTAATTTACTTGCTCTGGGCTATTGTCTCTCATTAGATAGTAGTCCACCGTATCATGATCCATTTGGCTGCATAGCTCACATTTCAATTGCACAGCCTTCACTAGAACTGAAGATGACGCCTTCATATTATTGAGTTGTCGTGTCAAATTATCGATCTTTGCTTGCATTTCTGTCATTTGGTTGACAGTGACAACTCCCTTCTGTTCCCTAAAATTGGTAGGTTACCTATTACGTTCACAAGCCCATAGACAACTATTGCTAGCCATCTCCTCTATTAGCTCTTTTGCTTCATCGACCGTCTTTCTCATTAACGATCCTTCAGACACTGCATCAATGGTGCCTCGAGTATGTGGGTTCACTCCGTTGTAAAATGTCTGCAGCAGGAACTCTTTGGGTAGATTGTGATGTGGGCATCTCCTCTGCAAATCCTTGTAGCGCTTCCACGCTTCATAGATAGACTCACCGTCACCTTGTTGGAAGTTTGTGATCTCCTTAATAATTTTGGTGGTCTTAGTTAATGGGAAGTATTTATCTAAGAAGGCTTGCACTAGCTGTTCCCATATCGTAATGTTGACGGGGCTTAGCGAATGATACCAAGTTTTCGCTCTATCCCTAAGTGTAAAAGGAAACAACCTAATCCTTACTGCGTCTTCCGACATTTGGTGATGCCGAAAAGTATCACAAACTCGAGAAAACTCACTATATGCGCGTTCAGATCTTCATTTGAATGTTTGTAGAATTGGATGTTCTACTGAAGCATATTCAGGATTGCTAGCTTAATTTCAAAAGAGACCACTTGAACAGGTGGTCTAGCCACTCCTTAATTCGCAGGATTGAATCTTGGTCTCATAAAATCCATGAGGGTCCTCTGTTGTTGCCTACTAGGGTTAACTTCTTCATCCACCTTTCTTTGGAATTCTTCGGTCATTTGTATTTTTTTAGTTTCCTTTTCTTCTTCTCGCCTATCTTTCTTAACTGTGTTATGTCTAAATCAGACATCTTAATTGCGCGAGTCGAACCCTTTGTGACTCTTGTGTTCATAGAAGAGTACGAATCCTAAGTAAAATGAATGAAAGAAAATAACAAACCTAATGCCTTAAATTATAGAACTAAATTGCCTCCCCTAGTAACGGCGCTAAAAAACTTGTTTGCTCAAGGTTACAGGCTTTAAGTTTTAGTATTTTTAACCTTGGTAATTACCGCAAATGCACGGGTCATTTGCGTAGTACCTAAGGTGTTGATCCCATAAGGAAGATAACTAGCCCCAAAATCTAACAGTAACTAAGTTCACAAAACCTAATTAAACAATAATTGTTTTAATTAAAACTAATCAAGAATCAATTATTAGAATTTAAATCACCAAAAGAAGCAACTCACACAAATAACCCAATTTTTAACTTAGAAGTGACCAATTGAGAGAAAGGGTGAATTTATTCGAAATTAATGAAAATATATCCAATTATGAATTTTTTCGATTTAATGGGCCTAGACGGTCCTAGGGTGAATTACTCTCCCTCGATTTATAATTCTTAACCCTAATTGATATTCCCTAATTCAAATTATGGAAATTGCAATCTCTCAATCTGTAATTTGTCCAAAACCTAAATTAGTTCTAATGCTATCTATTAACTTACTGGGAATCTATGCTCGATCTCTTGTTACAAGACTCGACCAGTTTGATTCAATTCTCTACCTATCGATTTACTTAACTCTCGTAACCTAAATCGATGATTTTTATCGGCTCACCCTCTTAGTTTATTTCCCAGTTATGAACAATCGAATTAAATCACAATAAATTGAAATAAAACATAATTAAAACATTCTTATTAATCTCAAGAATAAATCAACCCGAAGGTGAGTTTAGACAAGCATCAACACTCTAAGAAAAATATTTCTAATCAATCTCCAAAATTCCATATATTAATGAAATCGAAATAACAATTAGAATATACTTTCGGAATAGATTTTGGAGGCACGACTGCGGGAAACCACCTGTTCTGAGAAGTACGTTGCATCAAGCTTGTCTCCATGCCTCTCTTCCTTCGTCTCCTTCCTCGATCGATTGATCTCTAACTAGGTTTTCAGTCAGATTTTTGGCAGAGTCACTCTCTTTTGCAGCTCTTGGCTTCCCCTTCATCTGTCACATCATATTCTATTTATATCTTTGAGGCTTTAGGTCAAAGTCAAAGTCAAAATGATCCAAAAATTCGTTCAAAACTTGGGTTTTTTTATCAGCCTGATGCTATGCATGATCGTGGCCCTACCTGCCACAATTGTGGCTGGCACTTTTTCCTTTTTGTCACGATCATAGCCTAAAGTGCACAATCGTGGCCTGACTTGATGCTCTTTGTCACAATCGTGGCTCTTGGGGCATGATCGTGGCCTGGTTGCTTCTGGTTCTTCCTCTTCTGTCACAATTATGGCTTATGTACACGATCGTGGCCTGTACTTTTTGGCCCGAAAACTCTTTAACTCTTCCCGTTCTTCCCTGTTTACCCCGTAACACTAACAAACACATCAAAGTACCTAAAAAATATATAATTTAAGCTCAAAGATTCAAACTAATCCATAAAAACACTTAAACACAAAAACTAACCTAATTAAACTCTAAATGCATACTAAACACTTGAATTGACATTAAAATAATTATCAAATCTAATCCTAAAACACCATACAAATTGTAACTATCACCAGTAAAAAATGATCAGAAATAATTTTAAAAATTTCTAAATATTATGTAGACCAATTTTCATAAAATCAACATATTGAAATTTGGAAAGGGTTATGTTTTTATAAAAATGCATGAATTTAATTAAATTGAGTCATTGATGATTAATATGGAGATTATCTGGATGTATTGAGCATAAATGAGGGCGTATGAGTTAGAAATTGGTGTATTTGAATTATACTTGGATTTATTATAAATATTTGCAATCTAAATATATGATCAATTGGGCATGGACATGTAGTTTGAAAGCCCAAATGGAGTTCTGGTTACTGGTGGTTATAGAAGTGTATTTTCATTATAGGAATGACCCTTCTTTTGGAAGGGGGATGTCTGTTTTATAGGGAAAACTTTGCCAAATTTTTAGTAGGCTCCTCGTAAAACATGACATCGTCATGTGTAAATAGAAAATAGAGCTCTTTAATATTAAGTTGTGGCCTTATTCTCGGGGTGCATAAAATTGGTTTAGGTTTTAAATCCTAATAGTCATTCGTACTTTTCTTTATATAGATCAATCAAGAGTAGAACCCTCCACTTCGAGACACTAGGTTTAGTGTGAAGGATAACATTCTACGTATAAGTTAATATTCATGGTTATGAAAATGCATTAGAATTTCATATTCATCATAGAAATCACCTTTATTATCATATACTTGTATGAAATTCATACATATGGATTGACATATTTATATATATTTTTGTTATGCAATGTTGTCTTTGTCTTGATATGTGATGATGTGGAGGATTATTGTGGTATGAGTTACCTAATGGGTGTCACTAGGCTATGCACACAGTGAGTCAATTATTTAGGTTTAGATTTGGGTTACTATGAGATCCATTGATTGAGATATGACACAGTTAGGGAGGTTTGGTCGAGCTTACTCTTGGATGCCAACTGACATATGGTATATAAGAGTTAGCATGATTGTGGTGGTTCAATCGAGTTTACTCTCAGAAGAAAATCATGTCGTAGTGAGACTATGGCAATTTGGTTTAGTGTGGCTCTCAAATGACAATCCATTACATTGGACCAAGTGACCCGTATGGAACAAAAGAGCCCTTATGGTTATAATATATAGGTAAAAGGTATGTTATAGGGTCAGTCATTAGTCCTCCATTATTATTTGGGATTTGTGATTGTGATGATTATGTGACATGATATTGATAAGGGAAATGCATGCATGCTTAAAAACAAAATGGTTATATTATGAAATTGCATTTATAGATGTAATACATTATAAATATGTACATATATATATGCATCATGTGAAATCCTTAGGACCGCATAACATAACCATAATATTAATTCACTTAGCAAGGTTTGACTTCCCTCAACTATTTTTCAGGATCTTCTTTTCAGATTTCTTTTAACAGGGCACTTTATCAATCTTCTTCCTCTCAGGTGATTTGATGTGTGTTTGATGGTAACTGTTGACTCTAGAGCCGCAATAATCGTGTACATATTAGATTTCCCTTGTATTAACTATCTTAACGTTGTAGCACATTGAGTATTGTATATTGTTAGAACTGTTTGATTGTTATTAGCACGAGTTTGATCATTTTAAAATTTCATCTTCATTATGGATATAGGGATTTGATGGTATTTTAGGCTTGTTAAGGGTTCAGTAAACCTTAAGTTTACTGTTTCTTTGGAACCATTTGCGATCCAAGGTTGGGTTGTGACACCAAATCTTAAAGTCATAAAAGATTTGAAGCAAGAAAATTGAGATGTCTCGCGAAAAAGTTATAGTAGATGAAAATAACGACAAAAATTTTAAGAGAAGAAAATTTAAAAGTCTTATGTTAAAGTTATAAAAGTTGAAAATAGCTAATATGTCTTTATCTCACAACTCGTATGATGTTTTTAGTTAAGTCTTGTTTAGATTAATAGTTTATAATGGTCTAATGACATCCAAGAACTTAAGAATTTATCAAAGCAATTTTACAAATACTAACTAGTGCTAAATGAAACTAATTTTTAATATAATACAATTGATGATTGTTTGATCTTGTTAAAGTTAATCATAATATTATAAGAAAATATTCAAGAAAACAAAAGAAGAGGTACTGTAAGATATTCACTTTGATTCATTATTTATTTATTCTATAATTAATAAAAGAATACTATTTTTGATAAGTTCTTGATTGATTATTTATTTATTCCATGATTCTTAGTGTTTAATGCTTATTTTGTAATTAAGATATTCATTTTGATTCATACTTTGAGTTAGGTAGCAAAAGAATGCAAAAGAAGCAATGGCTTAATTTCATTGTTTTGAATAGTTTAACTATTGTTTGATAATATAGCTTTTTTCTTTTTCATCCAAATTTTGATTGAGGAGATCAAAGATATTATGGAAAGCCTAAAAATAGAGCTATAATTTTCATGCTTAATTTTCCATAATTAGAAAGTATCACGGTTGAATTCTCACTTAAAGCTACTACTATTACAAATTTCTATATTAAGTAATTATGCTTTATTTAGTAGTCATATTTTATTTTATTTACTTCCTTACTTTATTAATTTTTGATAAGATTATTTTAGGACTTTTATTTTTCTTAATTTCTTAGAAAATCATAGGTAATTTAAACCTCTTATTTTCTCGTTAAGGGGTAACAAACAACCAAAATTTCAAAATTTTCCCTCTCTAGTGGATGTGAAAATTTAAGAACTATACAAGACTGGGTCTATTACTTCTAGTTCAAGGGGATGTTGAACCTTAAAACCTTGCTTATACATTAATCGATTACAATAATGTTATTCATTACTCTTCTACAGAATTCATTATTGTATTCTAAGACTAGTGTTTATGATTTTTGTTTGTTTGGCTTATTTTAGGCCTACTATCTTATTCATATGCAAATTTATTGCTAGAATTAGGTTTTTAATTTGTAATTATTATTGTTCATGATTCAAAAGTGATAAACTCATGGTCATGCATCATGAGGGGTAACATAGCCTTAAGTTAAATAATTCAAACTTGTGTAATTATTATTTATACTAACTTTTTTTTTCTAATTCTTAATGTCATTATTGCATTAAATCTGAAGAGTTTGTCCTAGGTTTCCTAACTGTTAAATATAATTAAAGAACTTGTTTGTGTTAGACATAATTTAGGGAAAAATTAGATTAATATACCTTTTTAAAATTAGATGACTTTATTGGACCAAATGTTTAAAGGGATTATAAAAACCCAAGTAGCTAAAAGCTGGATCACCTATATATAACTTTACTAATGAATACAACTCGAAAACTTATACCTAAGCCTTGAAGCTTTGAATGTGAAAGGTAAAAGTCAAAAACTCATATCTTTTAACTATCCCACTAGCAAAAATTAAAATCGTTAGAAGAAATATATTTACATAGTTCATTGAGAAAGCCTTATTTTATATTAAGCTCAATCAAATGCCTATGTTTTTACATCACTTAAGATGTAGTTTATGTACCAAAAGTTGATCCTTTATGGTCAATAAAAAATTTTCAATATTAGTCTCTATTCTTGGATTGGTGATAGAAATTCATGTGTTTCTGTCTTTCTAGAGAGAATAAATTGTGTTCCTTAGGCGGTGTTCCCTAGACATATTTTATAGACAATATGATATACATTTCCAAAATAAAAAGGATGATAGAACTAGAACACTACCTTTGCCAAGTTGAAAGAGGGGAGGGGAAATTACTAGTTTGCAACAATGTATTCTAGATGAAGCTAGTATAAAAGCATTGAAAAAAGAGATGGTAAATAGTTTCTTCCTCTAGTATGCATATAGGGCAAGTGCCTGATATTGTTAAAAATCTTCTAATTTTATTAGCAGTATGAAGTTTCCTTCTAATAGCAAGCCATATAGAGTAGTAGAAACTTTAGGACTAGAGAAAATCATCATTTTTAAAGGGATAAAAGGAAGTTGAGGTTTGAGGATATCCCTACAAGTTTTGGAAGAGAACAGGCCATTAGGAGAGCCTTTTCACCTAATAGAGTACCTACTATTTGGATTTAAAGAAATATTAGAAAGAAAATCAATGATAGCTGATTTAGATATATGATCAAACACTTCAGTTATATTACTAAGCAACTCTTTCATAGTTGCTTCTTTAGGATTTGGGTGATGTAGAGAATAGAGTTCCCTAACGTCCCTAAGAGGTTTAAAAATTAGTCTAAGAGATATACCAGAAGATAGTGTGAGCTCCATCACCAATCCTATTATTGTATCCATTTTCTATTGCATTTAATTGCCTTCATATCTTGATTTTGGTTACAAATTTATATAAGTTGATCTAAATGAGAGATAAACTGAATAAATGGTGTGAATGTTGCACATATGTTGATTGTATTAATTTGTGAATTTTGCATGAAAAATTAAAGTTTATGTCACTTTACATGAAAAGAAAAATAGAAAAAATAGGATGTCACTACCTTTACAGTGGTGACTAAAGAGTCACCATAAAGTGTATGCCTAGTGGTGACATTTTATTCAGCACCATAAAGGTGGTGCCTAATGAGTCACCTGTCACCACCGTGCATTAGGTGGTGATCTTTAGTTACCACCTTGGAAGTTTATGCATGGGATAACCAACCCTTACAGGGGTGACAAACATAGTCACCCCCTTGCAACTTTTCATTAACACTGTCTATTTTATTACATGGAAGTTGTAGATTGAGGACATAAAACCCTAGACCTAGGAGCATACTACAAATAGAAGGAGAGGTTGGTGACGAAGGGGACATCTTTTCATTCACTCTTCACTCTTTATACACAGAGACATTAGGGAGGCACAGAGAGATAGAGAGAGAAGTGTGGAGGCAGAGAAGAAATAGATCTTTGGTTGAGAGAAGAAAGGAGAGAAAGCAGAGTTGGGTGAGAAGAGAGAAACACAGTAGATATACGGAAGCTTGGGGCAGAGGAAAAAAGTGAGAGTTGAAGCTGAATCTTAGTTGTAACACCCCAACATATACCCTGGAAGTTATAGCATGTCTAGGGTGTTAAGAAGTGAACATAAAGAACTAAGTACATCTTAGTTAGAGACATAATGGTATTTAAAGTAAAAGACATAGATTAATGGGTAATTTGTTCGTTTTAGCATGGACATACATACTTAGATATGAAATATATATAGGAGATTTTTATATGGTTTATTGGATTTATGAATGTGATGTGAGGGGAATTGATAAAAGAAGTGTTCCATAAGTAAATGGGATGTTTTTGCTTAAATTGGATGTATTTTTGTGTTGCTCTTGCATGATAAGACCGAAGTTATTTGATTTGGGATGTGTACCTTGTTGAATGGATAGGTTTCAATGAACAAATTTCTATAATTTAGCCATATCTTGGCCTATAGACCCCTAAAGATAATTTTAATTAGATATTAAACTAGAGACATAGGTCTAAAACCTTCATAAGGAACAAAAATCTTATTCTACCTCTAAGAGTTTTGAATTCTGTTTTGAAATTAGGTTCTGGCTTTTGTCCTTATTTTTGAATAGTCCATAGTTTTTTGAGTATAACTCCTAATATAATTAACCAAAAGGCATGAAATTTATGCCATTAGAAATTTAATGCATACGGGAATGAAATAAATTGATAAGATTATAGGACAATATGGGAATTAAAGGAAGAAGAAGGAACAATATACAATTTTCCTAGAGTCAACGTATGGACCAATAAGATTAAAGCATACGTGTCCAATAGAATTATAACACATGGTCCACTAGAATTGTAACACATGGTCCAATAGAGTTATAACACATGGTCCAATATAATTTTAACACCTAGTTTAATAGAATTGAAACACATGGTCCAATGGGATTGAAACACATGGTCCAATGGGATTGTTACATATGGTCCAATGATATGGAAACATATTTCTAAGACTAGTAAATTTATGAGAAAACATATGGAGAGGGGATGGATGACACTTTGATGGATTAACTTCAAAATTTTCCCCTCTCCATTTCAACTTCTTCATACCATCAGTTTTCATTTGGTGATTCAAGCAAAACCAAAGAGGAAGGGAAGGAAAATCATTAGAAGAACTACTTTGTCAATTTTAAGGTTTGGGACTTCACTTAGTTAATTTCTGTATCTATATGTTTGAATATGTAAAAATATTCATTTGGATATAGAATGGTTATTGGGATGATGCTTTTGTGTTATTTTGGTGTTATCTTGCATAGAATTGGTTGAATATGACAAGAGAGTATTATATAGGAGAATTCTATCTAGGGTTTGTTGAATCAATCATATTTTTTGGGTCATAAATAAGCCTACAAACCTCTAAATTTGATGATTTCGGTTGCATATGAAAAGTAAGACAAAAATAGAAATCTTTAAAAGAGACTCTAACTTAGTTTTGGCTTTATGACATTGGAAATGGGGATCGAAAATGTTGACCTGAAGCTTCCCCTATTTTGGAGCAGCGTGTGATAATTGGTCTATAACTCATGTGTTAGAAGTCTAAATGGCCTGATCTTTAGTTTTTTGGAAATTAGAGGATAGATGGACAAATTTCTAGAAGATCATAAAACCCAGCTCTGACTTTTTCTATATGAATATTATGGAATAGTTAGACTTCGTCATGTGATTTGTTTATGGACTGATAGTTTGCCTATTTTTATACCATTTTAGGGTTTAGCTTAAATTGCACTGTTTTGAGTTTGTTTTCATTTATGATTTTTACCGAATCTTATCCATTTTTGAATGTGTATGAAAATTTTCAAACACTAGAAATAATTGAAATAGGACTTACCATATGTGATTTGGGTGATTGAACATTGGAACTTAAGATTGAGCATAATGCATTCCAAAGAAAACTTACATGTACATAAATGATTTGTATGCGTATTTATTACTCATAAGTGTACAGTATGATTATACATGTGTGATTTTGACACCCTTCTAATGGTGATAAGTTGTGACTTGCATGTATGAACATAGATACAAATTTTATGACTTGAAATGTATATCATATGACTTGTCAATATATGAATTATGAAATTGACAAATGGTTAAAGGAAATGTTACAGTGCCTGCTTTATTGTCTTAGTGGTGGATAGATGGGCATCCCTATAAGGTTACAATACAACTGCTATAGTTTGACACCACCAGTGTCCACAATTTGATACCTTCGAGTATCCACAGTTTGATACCTTCGGGTATCCATAGTTTGATATCTTTAGATATCCACAACACCCATTATCCACACCAATAAAAAATGTGTAGGCTTAACCCAAAATGGAAACTTAAAAGTCATAAATAAGAAATAAAACATGACAACATGAATAATTAGTATTGATGGAATTTGTATTGGTTGTAATGATGAATTGTAATGATGTGCAATTATATCGATAATTTGCATCAATGAGCGTTGAATATTAATATTTGGCTTATAAATGTGCATTTTTGGCATTTGATAATATGTTGAAACATATTTGCATTATGTTCTCTACTTAAGTATGCCATCATTGTTTACATGATCATTAAATATCAATGTTTGGTTCATGAATGTGAACTTATGGTATATGAGTTGTGATATTTCGGAATGTGTGTGTTTGGCAGATGACTGTTGTGAGTGGTCATCCAAACTAAGTGTTTTCCCTACTAAACTTTCAAATTTAGCATGGGTGTTAATTTGTGCAGGTCTAAGTCAAAGAAGTGAGGTACAGGGAAAGCTTGTAAAGACCAAGGGCAACAGATAAAAGGAAACATACTTTTGGAATGTGTTTTTAGTTACAGATGATGGCATATGTAATGAAGAAAGGAAATTGTATATTTTCTTTTAGACCATAATGTAAATGTAAAGATGTATTACTACTGTTAAATGATAATCTTAATTGGAGAGTTTTGTAATGTGTATATGTTTAGTATTGAATATAATTGTATACCTTGAATGCGTGTACAGAAATTTGGTTGCAATATGTGTGGATAATTGTAGGTTCCATATAGGGGTGTTACAATGGTGAACTTGAGCAATCATTCATTTAGAGAAGAGAGAAGAGGCAGAAGGCAAGAGCCAACACCTAAAGGCTTGAGTTTAGCAAGGCACCCGCCACTAACTTCTACATCCGAGAAGTCTTCATTTTGTTTACAGAGTAGAGGTAAAAGGCGAGAGTCAACACCTAAAAGGCTTGAGTTTGGCAAGCCACCCACCACTAACTTCTACGTTCGAGAAGTCTTTATTTTGTTTGTTCATCTTTATTTCATTTTTTACTAATAATGTTAAACTCATCTATCTTCTATCTAGTAACTTACTTTCTCTGTTATTGTTCTGTTGCTTGTTAGTCCATCTTTAGTTTATTCGTTCTATTAATCACTTTTACATTTTTTGGTTGATAGCAATATACAATTGAAGTGTATGGAGATAATGAACTGTGTTTATATTATTATAGGCTGATCTCTTTTTCTTGATAATTAATGTAGCTATTTTAATCAAATATGCATGATTGAGGGATTGTCTTATTGTAATATGTTTGCTATAGTTTCTGAGCTGAATGGATGTAATAGCATGACGAAACTTTGCATCATTTTAGTACTAAACGAAGGACCGAGAGGAGAAGTTTAATATGGAACTAGAAACTATAGACGCTTAGGTTAAGAATTAAAAATATATTAACTTAAGTGGTAATTAGTAGTTGGGTTTCCATAATTAATTCAGATAATAACTTGTTAATTGCTTGCTAAACTGATTTTAATTGTTTCGTCGATTGTTTTGTCTATTTATGCATACAATTTTCTTATGTTATTTTATTGACTTGTTTTAGTAATTTTTTTTATTAATTCACTGTTGTTTTTATTTTGTTTATATGAGGAAGGAGGTCTCTAGAAGGTGAACTTGCTCCCTTTATTGACAACGTTCATCGGATAAGAGGATCTTCAAATGATGTTGAAGACAATCTTAAAGGACCCAAACCCGAAGGTTAAGGGATTAGTTAAAGACAGCTAGTGATAAGGGAGTATGCCAGACCAGCAATTGGTGCTACCACTTTGTACATATGATTGGCAGAGGCAGTTAAGAACTATGAATTAAAAAGTTATCCACTACAATATGCTTCTATCATTCTATAGGGTTCCCAATGAAGACCATTTAAACTTCAATCGGGAATTTTATACCACTCTCCAAACTTTCCAATTAGATGACCTAGATGAAGATCAACTCAGGATGAAGTGCTTCCCATACACACTGAAGTATTGGGTCAAGGCATAGTTAATGACCCTTCCACCTGGTTCATTGATTACATGGGAAGAGTTATACAACAAGTTAATAAGAAAGTTTTATTTTTATTAGAAGACTTTTAAGTTGTAGACAAAGATAACTACCTTCACTTAGATGGAGAGAGAGTCATTCCATAAAGTGTGAGAATGTTTTAAACTTCTGCTGATTTAGTGTTCACACTATCATGTTCCACTCCACATGTAGAACTAGTTCTTTTATGATGGTTTGACACAACAATGTCAGTATATGGTGGAAAATGCAGCAGGAGGAGATGTAGGAGAGAAGACAATCGAAGTAACATATGAGATCTTCGAAATGTTAGGGGCCAATTCTCAACAAAAGAGACATGAGGAGAAGAAGCGCTAGAGTTCATGACCTGAGCTTGATTCAAGAACTAGCTATGTAGTTAGTTGAGTTAATAAGGTATGTAAAGATGCTGAGTACAAGACTACCACAAAATGTTCCAAGTCAAGAGGTACGTGTTATATGTGGAACTTGTAGTCATGGAGCTAATGTTTGTTTGTATTCTTGTGAGCCTTTTACATATGGAGAAGGACAAGTGAACTCACTCAATGGTTTTCAACTAAGGGAGTTAATTGATCTGTACTTAAACACCTACAACCCTAGTTGGAAAAACTACCCAATTTTTCATGGAAGATCAATAATCGACTAGTACAAACCCAACCATAATACTAAAATTTTCAGAGGCCGAATTATTACGAAAGGCAATCTTCACTTTAAAACCCACCAAATAAGCCTTCTTTGGAGGAAAGCTTGAATGCGTTTATTCAGGTCACAACTCAAAATCAGGAAATGAAAAACAAAAGGTTCTATTTTTTAAGACATTTATGAAGAGAATTAAGATCCAAATAAGGCAACTTGTGACTCAAATGCACAACAATCAGAAAGGGAAGTTACCCAGGCAACTTGAGCCAGCCCAAGCAGTCACTATTTTGAGAAGTGGTAAGGTAATCGGTAAGCATATTGAGGTCCCTTCTAATCTATCTAGTGCAGGTGGTCAAGAGGAGGAGAGCCTCCCCAACAAAGAAGGTGAACATAATGGAGGAAGAAATGGGTACGATAACCCTTCAAGTCAGGTTCAGAAAGGTTAAAAACTGGGGCATGCAACTAACTATAATGAAGAACTAAGGTTGCATAAGGCGACTTATCCTTATAAACCATCAATCCCATATTTAAGCCCCTTTAACGAATCAAAACAAGATAAGCAATTTTCTTATCTTTATAACATGTTTTCCAAAGTTAATATTAAATTGCCTTTGTTAGGTGTGATAAAAAACATTCTAACTTATGTGAAGGTTTTCAAGGAACTAAGCACCAAAAAATGGATGTTCGAGCCAAATAAGAAGGTGATAGTTTCAGAGGTTGCAAGTGTGGTGCCATAGCAACAATTACCCCCCAAGTTGAAGGATCTAAGGAGTTTTCTTGTGCAAATGTCAATTAGTAATGGTGATGAGCTTGAGGGTTTGCTTGACCTTAGGGCGAGTATAAACCTTATGCCTTAATCTATTTATGAGAAACTGGATCCAGGTCAGTTAAAACGAGCCAATATGTGCCTAAAATTAGTTGATAGATCAATCCGTTATCCGAAAGGAATAATGGATGATGTGTTGGTGAAGGTTAACAGATTGATTGTTCCTGTAGACTTTATAGTATTAAATATGTGGGAGGTTAAACAACAAGGGAAGGAGCACACCATACTTATAGGGAGGACTTTTATAGCCACTACTAATACCTTGATTGATGTGAAGAATGGAAATTTGAGCATGATTATTTTGGGAGAAACAATAGAATTTTCAATCTTTAATGTTGAATCTGTTCCTACTACTACTGTTTCTAAAGACTATTCTTTTGTCGATCAAGTTAATGCTGTATATTTTGATTTTGCCTTGTAGGAAGAAAAAAAGAAGCTAGACTTGGTTAAAAAGAGTAATGAATGCTCCCAATTGCTGGTAAATGCAACTAAGGGAGAGGTTGGCGAATTCTTAAGGAAAGGTCCCAATGAAGAGAAGAAAGCAGTTGACTCAATCACTTTGAGCGATTCACCTTGAGCACAATGGTTGAGGTGTCTTGCTAAAAGACATTAAATAAGCGTTAAATGGGAGGCAACCCATATAATTTTTTTTTCTTTTCAATTAGTTGTTTGTTAGTTCTTTTTAGTGAAACTTGACTGATTCTGTTTGCTTTGTGTGCACAGGCCTACGCTCCTGTCTCTTCTATCTATTTTCATTGTAGCTGTTCTTCATTCCTCAATGTAATACACTAGGTTCTGCACCAAATCAATGCAGTGATCACTCCCACATTCGTATTGTATTTCTATCCCTTTCTTTTTTTCTTATTAGTTTAATTTCTTTTAGTTTTTATTTTGTCCTTGTGTTGTGTTAATTTTTTTCTTTTGTCTTA
>JAOQML010000008.1:37713581-37728789 GCA_027568935.1 Erythroxylum urbanii | reverse complement strand
TACACATGTTTTAAAGATGAATTGGTTGTGAAATGGATGTTTTAATGAGAATTGGAAGTTGATGAGTATAGAAATGCGTTTATAACCTGTTTGTGCTAATGGTTGAGTGTAGAAATGGAATTGAGAATGAGGAGTAGATGGAGTAGAAAAGGATGATCTTTGTACCATTATGTTAGGTGTAAAAATCTGGAAAAAAACTTAAAGCTGATGGATTGAAAAATGTTCACTACGTATGCTTCAATGTTTTAGCCATAACTTCTTCTAGAGTTGTTCAATTGAGCTGATTCTTGATCTGTATTAAACCTGAAATATATGGATATATGTTTCATGTAGACACCAAATTTTAATTGTCCTTTTAAGAGTCTCAAAAATTGTCATGAAGTCTGAGAATTTCTGTGAATGAATAGTAAGAGTGTTAAAATTTTGATCTGAAATTTCCATGAATTTACTTTACTGATCTAGATAGGTTTTGACAAAATGGTCTTCAAGAAAGTTGTAGATCTTTCTTTTAATGTTCCATTGATATAAAATTTGGAATTTTTTGAGTTCTTGGTCAAAAGTTATGGAGGTTTGAAGTAGATATTTTGGTAAAGAAGAAACAGAATTGCATGATAGCGACATTGAAGTTTTCAGGGGTGATGAACATCTGATGGTTTTCTTTTAGCAATATCTTTTTCGTCCAACCTCAAAATGAGATGATCTTTAATTTGGAATAAACTAGAGACATAGGGCTACAAATTATCTGAAGAAATTAAATTCTGAATCAAATTCTAAGATGGTTAATTTTCTTATGGAAGTTATGCATAGTACATTGTTTTTGAATATGAGCAGCCCGAAAATGTTTAAGGCATATCTTTCAAATTATTGAACCAAATTGAGTGATTTTGGTGTCAACAGAAACATAAGAAATAAAGGAACACTTTTCTATAGAGGATATAACAAAATTACATCAGTTTCACTTTCTAATTGAATATGAACAGTAGACCCAAAACTGTGACTTGAAAAAAAAATCTGAAATGAGTCAATGAGAAAGGAATAGAGATTTTAATTGTTTTAGTGAGGCATAACCTAAGTATAAATTGTACTTAGATGAGTTTTGATATGAGAATGACTTTGTGATGAAATTTATGGATAAATACTCGGGATTTTCATGAACATGCATTATACATATTTCATTTCATACATGTGCATTGTTAGACACTTATGATCGTACAAATTGTGATATATGTGTATGGTGTTTGATATATAGGAGCAACTGGAATGTCAACCTCTAGAAGTTACCGAAACTTCCAGGCATTAGCTTCAGGAGCAACTTGTGAGTAACCTAGACGGTTTCACTTAATTACTTGTTTGGTTAATTTCTGTTTTGAAATGATTGAATGAAAGTGAAATTAATTGTGTTGATTCCGAACAATTGACTATCCGAGGAGTTCTATATTCGGGACTATATTGGAAGTGCTACTTGTATGTAAATGGGAAGAACTAATTGTTTCTTGAATTGATTGATTGATTATGATATATGCATTCCATACATAAGTGCACAATCAGATAATGGTTGCTGTGACCAGAGTAGCCACCGATTAGAGCTTAAAGCTCAAAGTGTGAAAAGAGCCTCGAGCTCAAACAGTGATTAAGGGCCTAAGGCTCACTATTTAAAATGAGCTCTATATCCTCATCAGATAAGGGACAGTTAGCAATGAGCCCAGTATCCAAAATAGATATGGGACAGTTCAGGTACTCGGTCACAACAACGTAATAATTGGAAAGGAGTCTTATGAACATTCCATATGCATTTTGTTTAGTATGGTTGATTGATTGAAATGCATAATTGCCTATGTTTAAGTGAAAATATGATATATGATCAATTATGAGAAAACGTGATTATTTGTTATGTGAAATGATATGTTGCATGAATTGAGTGAATCATCGATGATGGTTACCTTATTAAGTTCGCAAAACTCACCAAAATTACAACGTTGTCTTTTCAGGACCGAGAAATAACTCTAGCTACTGAGAGGCTCTACCGGTCGTTTGGAATGTGATTTGGCAAGAGAAGTCATGGCTCAAAGGTCAGTCAGCTGGGATTTTTTGACAACTTAGCTAGATTGTATAAATATTTTCCTCTTTCATATAATACTTTTGTACTAGGTTGATGATGTACATGTAGTAAAGGTTGAAGGACACAATGTAGACTTGTGGTTTTGTGAAATGAAATGATCAAAAAGTTGAATTTTAAAATATTGTAATTTTCTTATGATGCTTTATAAGTGAATAATGATATGATACCATGTGAAGTGAATGTAGCGATCTATGGTAGCCCACCCTTATCGTAGGATATGTATCAGAATGACCTTCGGGCATCCCGGTGTATACCCCGCGGTAAGGGGGCACTACAAATCGTGCATAGGTTTACTTATGCATTGTGAACAAAAGGTACCTTCATGCAATATGGTTTGACAAGCCCCCAACATCCCCAAATCTTCCTTTATACTTTGGCTAGTAGTTCACAAGACACTAGCAACAAGAAACAAGTGCATATTTTATATTCTAGATAAGTTACATGTCATATGCAACAATTTAGAGTAATAAATCATTTTTATTTTTTATGCCCTTTCAGAGCTGCTCTTTGGTAGTGGTTACTTAAGTTATTTCACTTTCAATGTCCTCAAACTTATTGCTTTGGAATTATAGATTGGACAAGAAAACTTAAAAGGCTACAAAAATACTAAAATATCATCCTTAGGTTGGCTTTCAATTGTGTAGTTTATGCAATTTGAATCAAAAGGAATTATAGGATCTTTAAGAACACCAAAAACGCTGTCCCAACATTCTATCAAGGACCTTTGTCATGGATTAAGGAGTCTCTACTAGTGATGGCAAAGAAGGAAACGTTCAGCCACTCATGGAATCGGGGCTAGGGGCTAGAGACTTTTGTGTTCTCTACCTCCAAACTCTGTGTAGCCAGAGTAGCTTGCTTAAAAGATTTCCAAGTCAAATATTTAGCTTGTATTGCTATCAGCTCCTACATCAGGATTGGATTAGTTTGCTTCCATTTACATTTGCTTAACTGTATCTTAGGTATTGTATTTTAGCCATCTTCTCTGGACAATTTCCTATACTTGGAAAGAGCGTAATTCTTTTACTTTCCAAAAAAAAACCCCAAAAAAAAAGGATTTGTGCAATTAATTTTTGATGTAAAAAAGAGTCAAGTGTGGAAGATAAATTAAAATCTATTGTACAACTATTAAAAAGAGAAGCACAACGGTTCCACCCTTGAAGTTACGTTAAAAAAGCTCACGAGGGTAATGCAACATAGTGATGAGCTACTTTCACTTACATCCACACAAATGAAGCCCCCTAACTATGATAACACAATCATCTTGTCATTTCCTCCCTTAACTAACCAAGAGCGTACTAATCTTTGTTCCTATTAAAAATCATTCTCAGGTCAGGAAAAATTAAGTAGCAGCAAAGGAATCACGTAGACGTAAAGCTTGGAGCAACTAATAAAAGATACTCTTTTGTAAAAACTAAAAAAGAAAGTTGTATATATTAATGACTCTTTTTTCACCCTTACAAAGCTAGGAGCTTGTGCACGTTATACTTTCACTTCTTCAAAAAAATCACACAATCCAAAAAAGTTTCACAATTATAAATTGATCACAATGATAACTAGTAACTTTTCGTTCAAAAAGAAAACATACGATTTTACATACAAACCAGAAACCTAAGTGGTAAAAGAAAACTACAATCACCAATATTTTGATCATCACCACCCATAAACCACTTGGGTGTATCTATCCTTGAGCCACCTGAAGCTCTTCCTGAAAGTTCCCTTCACTTTGGCTTCAACAGTGTACATTTTGTAGCTAGCGACCCTCTTTTTCCTTTGGAAGTCAGGATCTGCAAAGCTCCAGGACTTGGCATAAGCAGACCCAGAAGTGCTCTTGCCTTTCTTGAGCTTAAAGTTCCTGTTGTTGCTGGTGCCACGGTTTGTGTTAGTCACCTGAACCTGAGAATAGGAAGCACTGTAACACCTGAGCTCATAGGAATACGGGAGTGGTTTTGGGGGACCGTTGTAGCTCTCCATGTGCATCATATCACCACTCGCATATCCGTATGACTTATAAGAACATGATCGTGGTCTATTGCTGTCTTCCATGGGCAAATTCTGGTGGATATATCGGAGAGAATAACGAAGGGTTAGTTTTTGTTAGTTGAGACTCAATTTGATCCTGACAACGGAGGAATCAAGGGAAAACAATATTAAGTGGCGGGGTCCACGTACGTGAAAATTGGGTCGGCTACTTTGACTTCCAGTGGTGCTCCTTGTCATCTCTTTTTTTTTTTTCCAATTTGTTTTTCCTTTTCCTGGAATTTTCTTGTTCGGCTAACAGATTGGGAAGTGTTTTTGAATGCCCAAAGTTTACGTTGGAATTAAACCCAACGATAGTGAGATTATCCTTTGGTACTCGTTAGCATTGACTTCATATCGATTTGCTGCATTGACGAGATCCAAAGTAAACTTTTTAAATGAAATAATTTTAAAATAAAATAAGATTAGTCACAAAAAAAATCTCAAATTTTTAAAAAAATTTAAATTATAGCCCGAATTTTCAGCCGTGAGATCTCTCCACAACAACACCAGCTGTGGTCAGTTGGAACATCTTTCAATTAAATAAATAAAAATCTTAATCTCCATCTTTTAAACCCCAACCATTAGTGGTTGGTTTTGGAACATACCTTTAAGCGTAGGAATGGAGGACGCAACAAGCATGAGCGTAATCATGTCAAGTTCATTCGTTGCTCAAAATGCAACAAATGTTGTCCCAAGGCACTTTCACATTTGGTTACTCTAGAAAGATTCTATTGATATTCGAATTAGGATAGCAAATAGGCAATTTATTCACACTCAGATTACATGGGTTCTTTCTTCCTTTGCATTCACAACTATATATGCTAGCCCCACTTATACCCTTCAACACTACCTATGGAATGCTCTGCGTAAGATTGCTAGGATCACGCACATTCCTTGAATTTTAGGAGGCAATTTCAATGCTAAATTGAACACTGACAAACGTGGAGGATCTCGACTCCACCTGATTGTCAATTCTCAATTTAGGGATTGTATTCACAGTTGCCATCTCCAAGATCTAGGATTCTCAGGGACTAAATTCACGTGGCGTAAAGGGCAACTCCTGGCCAGATTAGACAAAGTTTTCTGCTCTAATGACTGGCAACACACCTTCCCGAACACTACTGTTACGCACCTCGCTTTTTTAAAGTCTGATTATAGACCTCTTCTGATTCAACTCACCCAACCTTCAACCTACCCTACAACCCATAGGCCTTTCAGATTTCAGGCAGCTTGGCTGACTTCGGACAACTTTGAGCAAATTGTCAAGGAAATTTGGAGCTCTACCATGTCGGATTTTAGTGAAGGAATCCGCACTTTCTCGGAACACTTACAGCACTGGAATTGGAATACTTTTGGCAACATTTTTCATCGCAAAAAAAGGATCTTGGCGCGTCTGTATGGAATTCAAACTATCCTTGAAGACAAAGACACGCCCTCTCTACGGGAGCGTGAAGAGTACCTTCAATCTGAGTTAGAACAAGTACTTTGTCAAGAAGAGTTGTTTTGGCATCAACGCTCCCGTTGCCAGTGGATAAGTCAGGGAGACAGAAACACCAAATATTATCAAGCTATCACTTCTACCAGACAAAGAAAACTGAGGATCGACATGCTAAAAGATGTACATGGGTACGTGGCCTCGGACACTGACAGCATCAAAAGGATGGCGAAGAATTTCCTCAAAAAATTGTACATGAAAGAAAGTTACCCCTCTAGGAACCTTCCCATCACTGGATGTTTTCCGACACTCTCTAATAGGTCTATAAATGTCTTGCATGCTCCTCTTACTCCTGCAGAAATCAAGGATGCATTCTTTGAAATAGCCCCAAATAAAGCTCCAGGATACGATGGTTTTACTACCTTATTCTACCAATCCCCATGACATACTATCAGCCCAGATTTGACCCTGTTTATCCAAAAAATCTTTCATCATGAAATTTGGGAATCTGCTCTAAATAGAACCATCATCCTTCTGATACCAAAGGTTCCTTTGCCCAAGACGATCAATCAATTTCGGCCCATAGCGTTATGCTCGATACTCTACAAAGCGATTTCTAAAATCCTTGTCAAGCGGCTCAAACCTCATTTAGATACCCTTATAGCTCCAACTCAATGTAGCTTCATTCCTGGAAGGCTGATAACGGATAATACAATTATTACCCAGGAGGTGATCCACACCATGAAGAGGAAATCAGGACAGAAAGGTATGATCACTATTAATGTGGATTTGGAAAAAGCTTATGATAGGCTGTCTTGGGATTTCATCTAAGATACTCTCATCGATATAGGCCTTCCTGACTCGTTGATAAATCTGATCATGAAGTGTATTTCCTCAGTGACGATGCAAATAAATTGGAATGGCGATCTCAGCGATTCTTTCACTCCCACCCGAGGTATCCGACAAAGAGACCCCCTATCACCCTATCTTTTTGTACTTTGTATGGAAAGACTGGGCCACTTAATAACTACCTCGGTGTCTTAAGGCAGACAGAAGCCTATCCAAACTCTTCTTTGCAGATGATCTCATACTCTTTTCGGAAGCTTCAATAAAGAAAATGGCCATAATTCAAGACACATTACATACTTTCTATTCAGCTTCTGGACAAAAGGTCAGCCAAGCTAAAGCTCGTTGCTTTTACTCCAAAAATATACCTTAATCACAGGCCTACCTCCTAAGTATAGCTTTGGGATATAAGCAGACTAAGGATCTAGGACGCTACCTTGGAGTGCCTCTTCTGCACGAGAGAGTCAATAAAAGAACCTACCAATATATCCTCGACAAAGTACAACAACGTCTCTTAGGGTGGATAGCCAGTCTTTTGTCACTAGTGAGACAAGTCATATTAACTCTGTCCATCCTTGTAGCTCTCCCTATCTATACTATGCAGACGATTCGTCTACCTCGACATCTATGTGATCAGTTTGAGAAAATGATACGCAAATTTCTGTGGTGATCGATCCCGGACAACAAGAAGATAAACTTGGTTAATTGGGACACGATTTGTCAACCAAAAGTGCAGGAAGGTCTAGGCATTTAGAAAGTTTGGGAAATGAACGATGCATTATTTACAAAACTAGGATGCACTCTGGTTTCTCAGCCACATAGGTTATGGGTTCAAATCCTTTCTGGTAAGTATAAATTTGACACTAACAATATTCCCTCTTCTCTTGTAGCTACAGGTGGCTCGATGGTTTGGCAAAGTATTAAAGCTACTTGGCACTATGTCCTACAGGGTATGCGATGGACGATATGTGATGGCACAAAGACCAAATTCTGGCTCGACCCCTAGGTTGGCAATTGGGGCCCCCTTATAGGCCATGCAGTAGATGACACCCCACATTAAACTATAACTCTCCGCACTCACCACTTTGTGGACATGGCAGGTAATTGGAAATGGGATGCTTTTCAAAACCTTCTTCCTTCCTCGATTTGCTTGACAATTATAGGTATTCTACCGCCTAAGCCTTACTTAGGCTCTGATCGCCTAATCTGGGGCACTTTGGATAATGGAAAGTTCACTACAGCATCCGCCTATACAATGATAATGGAGCAAGATGATACTTCACCCACGAGGTTTTGGAAGACTATTTGGCAGTTGAAGGGCCCATAAAGAATTCGATCTTTCCTCTGACTCCTATCACATGATCGATTGCTTTCTAACCAACAACGGGTTCAAAAACAGTTAACAACCGATGCTACATGCTACCATTGCCTTTCTGAAGAATCAACTCTACATGTAGTTTGTGATTGCAATAAAGCTTGATAGTTGTGGAATTGGTTCCCTTCACAAGTGAACTCTCCAGACTTTTTTACTTTTTCGACAAAGGAGTGGCAGTCTAGGAATCTCCAAACACACAACAGTGTATGAGGCTTTGATTGGGCTATTATTTTCGATACCGCATACTGGTTTTTATGAACAAGGCCTTGTTTGACGAGCACTTTTCTTGGCTGGAGTCCCCTATGCATCAGATCCTAGAGTATGTCCATCAGATTCATAAGACGTTGATCTGGCATAGTCGAGCAAATCTTGTTCATCGCCCTCAGTGTGAACTACGACTAGGCAGGCAAAAACTACCTCAGGGATGGATTCGACTCAATACTAATGGAGCCAGCAAAAGATCGCTCATGTCGGCTATAGCAGGTGGCCTATTGCGAGACAGTTCAGGAGTTTGGCTTTGAGGCTTTGTGCAAAATATTGGATAGTGCTCCGCACTTTCGGCAGAACTGTGGGGAGTTCTTTTAGGCCTCAACCTAGCCTGGAACCTGGGTCATCGCCACATTGACTAAGAAATCGACTCATGTGACGTGTTGAATTTAATTTCATCCCCAGCCCAGAGACAACTATCTCTTAATCCCCTTGTTTTGGGGATTCATAAGTTATTTACTCGAAACTGGGTGGTCGTCCCTCAACACACCTACAGGGAAGGGAATAGATGCGCCGACTGGATCGCCAACTATGCCAAACGGCTTGAGATCATGATCACTAACTTAGACGTTACACCTTTAGGGTGCCTATCAATCCTCTTAGAGGACATGTCGCGGGCTTGTTGCCCACGACTCGTTGTGTAATTTTGTGTTTATCTACTTGTATACAAAAAAAAGGGCACTTTCACATTCTTATAATTTTCTTGTTAAAAATTGTCTTTCGATATTATTTGTTTTGACATGTGTGGTTTTGTATGTATGTCTAATAGAAAAGGACAAGGCAATCAAAAGGACGTTGAGAGGAACGCGGACCATCGAGGCGAAAAGCAAAAGTGACAGTAGGACATCGACAGAGGTGGTGCCAGTGATGGCTTTTGTGGCTTCGACGACTAGTACGTTATGTAAGAAATAATTAAGGCTTTTGAGGTGGGCACCATATGAAGACTTAGGCGATTTGAGCTGGATTTGTTTAGAGGTTTTGTGCCACTCGGCCAACCAACTTTTGTTGAATGAGAACTCCTTGGGGGTTTGCTTGAGGAAACCAAAATGAACTTTCTAGGTAGGATATTTTCAGCAGGAGAATTTATGCAAAAGGTGTGTGGTTTCGGAAGAAATTAATACATGTACCTGAAGAACTAGAGTAGAGTGCCGTGGAATTTAAAGATGGAGCTTTCCAGATGAAATTGACAAGTAGGAACTAGATGAAAGTGTTTAAGATAACAAAAATCTTCTTGAAACGACACCGTTTTAATAATTTAACTCATTTATGCTAATTACGCTGACATGTTTGATTAATAGGAGTCTCTGTACACGTGACACTGTCATGTCAGTAAAGATAACGTTAGTATTAATGTCGGATTATAATTGAAAATTTTTGAAAATTGAAGCATGTTATTATTACTTTTTAAAGTTTAAGATATAATTGAAATTCTGACGAAAGTTTGAGCTTTTTTGTAATTAACTCAATAAAATATTTACATAACCTATGTCATGGTATTTGATAAACTAAGTTGAAAATGGTATAGAAGTGTGGTTGATTTTTCTAAGAGTTTAATTTTGTGGTAGAATATGTTTGTTGAAAGTGTTTATTTTCCACATGAATTTCGATGTATCTAGAAAAAGATTACATCTTTAATAAACTTTTTTGGGAGTCAACGTACCAAAATGAAAATTAATTTAAACACATTTTTTTTACAAAATATTAGAGGTGGTTTTTTCCAATGCACAGATAAGCTACCGTCAACAAATGTACAAAGAATATGTCTTAAAGTGAACTGATAGGATCAGCTAGAATAAAAGGACTTGTGTCTTTCTAACCAAATCTCATTTAATGCGCAAACTAGTCAAAGAAGGCGGTATAAGTAACGTGAATTTCACTCAAACATAGCCCATACGTTCCGAGTCTATTCTGAAGTCTTAACTTACAACTTGAGACGAGCTCCTTTTAGGAGTCATTTCTTTTTCAAAATTTTATTATTTTAATTAACATTTATAGAAATAATGACCCATTTATCAAGAGTTTGTGGCTTCGTCCTTTTATGCTAATAAACCCAAGAAGAATATTTTAATGTCATAATCTTAGATGACAGACGATTACCATTACTATTTTAATAGCATGTTTTTTTATAGATAATAGATTTTAAAATACCAAAATTTTTGAGATATTTTCAATTTAGTACTCAAGTTTTTAATATTTTCAATTAACTTAGTACTCAAGTTTTTAATATTTTCAATTAAGTAACCAACTTTTTATATTCTTGATAACTCACTTTAAAATGTTAGGTTTGTTAATATTTATTACTTTTGACTAACAAAATCATTTTTGTCCATGACATATAAGTATCCAAGAAGAAAATTAATTGCTAATTAATTATCCACGTGAACTAAACACCTAAACTAATGTGCAAAAGAGGTTATAAGTTGAGTATTTTAGTCTACTTGGATGATTAGTTGACAATTAATTTTCTACAAGGATGCCTACATGTTATAAACAAAAAAAATATTTCATTAGCCAAATCAATAAATATTAACAGAACTAACGTTTTGAATTAAGTTGTTATGGTTATAAAAATTTGGTCACTTAATTGAAGATTTTAAATGATTGGGTACTGAATTGAAAATTTCCCAAAAGATAGAGCACTTTAGATTTTGTTATCCTTTTTTTTTTAAATCTTAAAGTTTTAACAAATAAAAGAATATTTCATCAATCTCAATTCATACATTTCTAGGGTAAAAAAGAACATAAATGAATGAGAACGAAAGGGATGAGATTAGAACTAAATGCAACAAAACATTCCTACATTAACTTTTTAACTAGACACTGACTTTATCATCAAAATGTACATTTTTATCAATTTAAGACAACTAAAAACTTTCTTTTGCCTCCCTAAAGGTTGAAGGGGGCTCTAAAGCTCTTGAAATAAATATTAAGGAATGGGGAAAAGAAAACAAGTAGAGCATATAGGAGAAGCGTCTGAATTAAATATGAGACGATCTAGAGACGATAAATTAGTGGACTTTAAGATTAACAGAGAATATATAGAATGACCATTGTTAGAATATGCAAACATATATATGTGTGGAAGCCTGTAGATGTAGGAAGGGGAAGGGAGGAAGATTCAAATATGACAAAGCATAGATTAAACATCAAGAATAGCCATAGGCCTATAATGCAGAAGAAAGGAACATTTTCACTCGAGATGTAAATGACTATGTAAAAAGAAATACAAAGGATATTAAAGCTAGTTTTTGTGCTTAATGTTTAGTTTCTAGAGTTGTCGACCAAAGTGTCATTACAAAGTCAATTAGGAAGTAGTGTATATATAGGAACTTAACATACTTAAACAAAACCTACCTAAAAGATGGCTATCCTTATCGAAAATAGATTCCTTAGTGAATATGGTGGCTAGCCATCAATAACCAAGTTAAATGGATGCATACTCATGATATATCTAGATTTTCACGCATGGGGTATTGAAATGTGTTTAAATGTTGATCTATTTTATCTTCTGCACTTAGTGATTAATGCCTTAGAAATGCTTTGGATACTCATTTTAGCTCAATTTTTATCTTAGGTACATTTCGAAAGTAAAAGAGCTAAAGTGACCCGAAAGCATGTTTGTTAAAGTCATCTTCTCAATTTCCACTTGTCTTCATGGAACAACAAAGAAGAATATTAGAGCAAGAGAAGGCAAGATAAAGCATCAAAGAATGGAATAAGCATAAAAGAATGAAGGAGCAAATCACTCAAGCTTGTGCATGTTTTTGCATGGCTATGAGAGTTGCTTCTAATTATTTAACCATTCAAGGTATAAAGCAAGCAAAGGGATGCACTTGGACGTGAATTAAATGGATAACATCATGCAAAAATTGTGAAAATCGAAGGAGTTGGACAGCTACATGAATGGAGGGCTGAAGTAAAGAAATGACAGATGAAGACACCTAAAGTGCATGCATGGTGTCTCACTTGAGTAAGAGACCACACACACACACCAGTTATCCATTTTATCATACACACACCAGCTATCCTATTCAAGATATTTGATGGAAAAAAATGTGACAAAGCTTGGGGAATAAGATAAAAAGTGGACAGCAAAAGCAAGGGTCATCTTCGGTTTTGGAAAAGAACACCTGTCCAATATGATTCGGATTGAAAACCTAGCTACGAAATAAGAAAAGAAAAGAGACAAAGTGTCAGCTGGAGGAGGGTTGAATGGAGAATAAAACAAGTTACAGCTGAAAGAAGGAGAAAGACCAAAGGGGAGGTAGAGCTAGATCATCTATTCAGGTAAGCTATCTCTTTATACTTTGAAGCTAGTTTTTATCATAAAAAGAGACTGAAAAGGCTGCTGCATTTTGGAGAAAAAAATGAGTAATATGGGGGCTGAAATGTGAGAACTGAAGCTCCCATGTTTGTTGGTGAAGAAAACGTGAAAGTTTGAGCGCTTCACTAAAGCTGGTTTTAACGTAGCAGGAGAGGTGAAGAGAAGAGAAGAGTTACGTGAATAGTGAACATAGACCAAAAACGCCCATCTTAATTTGTCGCATCAAGCTACAGTGAAAGAGGATTAATGTGGAAGAAACAAAGAAAAGAATAGTGGAGAGAGTGGCATGAGTAGTTGAGTGGCCATAGAAACAAAAGAAGGGGTAGCGATAGAGAAGACCAGAAGAGTGACTGAGAGCAAAGTGAGAAGAGAAGAGAAAAATGAATAATATAGATAGACCACCACCTTTATTTGTCCCATCAATGAATGGTAGCAAAGGGAGAGGAAAGCATTAGCGTGGAATAAAGAGAAGGCTACGTGTTCATTTGTTTTTCACCACTGAAATGGAGAAGATGGCTCACATTTGGATCATAAAAATGGAGATGAAAGGCTAGCTCCGTGACGTCGGTTCAATGGGAATATCGACGCCAAGTCACGATTAAGCTATATTTATCACTTTGAGGTTGTAATTTCTTTTTAGATTATTGTGTTGTTGGTGTTGATTTGATTATGTTTTGGGATGAATGGTCTTAATACATTATTTTGATTGTTTTATTTCGAACCTGTTGCTAAAACATTGAATGTAATCTGTAATCGTTACTTATGATGTTTGTGAGTAGCATCTAATGATCGTTAATCATTAGGAACAACATAACTTAGGTTAGATAACGTGTGAGGTTACTGCCTATATTGATCATTTTCTAATTCGTAATGCAACTGCCAAATTAAATCTAGAGATCATATCCTAGATTATTCGGTAGTTAGGTTTAATTAACGATCGTATCTTGATTAAACACGACCTAAGGGAAACCCAGGATTAGTAGAGCATTCTATTAGTCTCATATCAATAGTCCGAAGAGAGTTGTAAAGACGTTAGGATGTTGGAAAATTCTTGATCGTGTTTAGGCTGGGATTGACCGTAGAACTGGACATTACTTATATTTAACACTTTTCACATTTTTCGATTGTTTGTTTTAATTTGTTTTGATAATTTACTTTTTCTTTAATTTCTAAATTGCTTAAAAATCCAAAACCCCCCTTTTATATTTTTCTTGCATCAATTAATTTTAAAATTAATCGAACATTCCCTGTGAATTCGATCCCGACTTACCATAACTACAAATTTTAGTGTACAGAGTAAGATAAATTTTGCAGTGCACTCGACACGTGCTGTTAAATTTTGGCATCGTTGCCGGGGAGTGTGGTAGTTCAATTTTGATATTTTATTTTAGTTGATGTTTTGTGAATATATTTGTTTCTTTTTTATTATTTTTTAACTTTTAAAATTTGTAGTGTTGGTGTATAATAGTGACCAGATTTCCTTGTAAAGAAATTGAGTAACTTAATCCAGAGATTGAGAGAACACTATGAAGGTTAAGAAGAGAAGTAAGAACATCTTCAGTAGTAAACCTAGAACTTGAATCTAAAGCAGTTATGGCAAATCTGAGAAGACTGAGAGAATTGGCTGCACCAGACTTAACCCAAAGACCCCTTTGCATTACATTTCCTAATTTTGCTTAACATGTTACCATTGAGTTAAAATCTGGATTAATTCATTTATGACCTAATTTTCATGGTCTTGCAGGTGAGGATGCATAAAAGCATCTCAAGGAGCTTAATGTGGTTTGTTTGAGCATGAAGCCTCTCGTGGTAACAAACGAGCAGATAATGTTGAGAGCCTTCCCGTTCTCACTCAAAGATGTAGCAAAAGATTGGTTATTTGATTTACTAGCAGGGAGCATGAGTACTTGGATGGGGATGAGACACTGTTTTTAGAGAAATATTTTTCGGCCTTAAAGACGGTAAGTTTTTATAAGGAGATATGTGGCATCAAGCAGTATAATGGAGAATCTCTTTATGAGTATTGGGAGTTGTTCAATAAGTTATGCGCCAGTTGTCCGCCCTATAACATACTGGAGCAACTTCTCATTCAATATTTATATGAAGGATTGTTACCGATGGAGAGGAGTTTGGTTGATGCAGCGAGTGGTGGGGCACTTTGTAAGAAGACTCCTATTGAAGCTAGGATATTACTTGAGCGGATGGCTACTAATACCCAACAATTCAGCACTCGCAACGATGTTCGACGAGTAAATGAGGTAAGCACTCCATCCATTGAACATCGTTTAGATTAACTAACATCTTTTGTGAGACAGATTGCAGTTGGACAGGAATAAGTGAAAGTGTGCAGAATATATTCAAACACGAGCCATACAACTGATGAGTGCCCGAAATTACAAGAAGGAAGTATGAAGTATATGAATGCTGCAGAAGAAACTTTTTGGACTAATACAACCTATACTCGCAGACATATAACCCAGGTTGGAGGGACCACCCCAACTTGAGTTATAAAGGAAACCGATATCAAAATTTCTTCCAAAATAAGCCACAAGGAGAACAAGGATTTCAACGAAGGCAACAAGGAGCACAGGGAGCTTTTTCTTCCAATTCAAGTACTCCTCGATCCGATCGAAGTTGTTTTAATGGCTTGCCTAATTGCTTCCCAGCTTCAGCTTTGAATTCTTTGAACTTTTCAAAGGATTCACTCTTTGTATGCATCAAATACAAATAACCATGTCTTAAGTAATCATCTATAAAAGTTATGAAATATTCATAACCTCCTCTAGCTTGTACATTCATGGGCCCACACACATCAGTATGTAC
>JAOQML010000008.1:37688071-37698684 GCA_027568935.1 Erythroxylum urbanii | reverse complement strand
GGTATAATGGAAAATACTAAAATATCATGAGGTTATTATTGGAAGGTAAAATTTCCACCGCATAAGCAGTTTCCTACTGCAGTCTCCTTTCTGTTTATCTATTTCTACGGTAACACCGCAGTTTTCTCCAACATGCAGTTGTTGGCCGCAAATCTAAAAATGTAACTGCGTTTGAAAACTACGGTGGATAAGTACTTATTTCCACTACATCGCAGATCCAAACGTAGCCTTAGTAGATAAAAACTTTTATCTATGAAAGATATATGTCACAAAATCTTACATACGACATTCTTCGTTCTCGTTGATTATATGTTTTACTGACGAAATTATTGTGTATCCAAAACATTTTTACAACTATTTCAAAAAAACGTTGCGAATATTGTTTTGTTACCAGATTAAGCGACCATTAAGATGATGATTATTTTTCGTCGCAAATTAGTATTTACGACGCGGTTTTAATATTTAGCGACATTTGATTTCGTGGCCAATAAACTTGTCTGTTGTAGTGATTTTGTTTCTTTATTCGGTCTTTCGGATCAGAAGGTTCAGTTTTTTCCCGGAAGACTTTTTAGTTTTCTTTTGGCCATTTTGCTCTTCTATTTAAGATATCTTTGCCGTCGTTACCGCCTCAAATAACATAGATGATGCCGTTCCCTTCACAATCAGACAATTATGGCGGCATGAAATCGTGTTGGACAGTCGACAACGGATTATACATATCCAACATTAAAATGAAAATTTGAGTTCCCTTGATTTTGTACTCATCAATATATCCGTCCAAGTTGTCGTCTTTTCTAGTGCTAAGCAGGGTCCTTTTTTATAAATTTTAGGTATTAACCATATGATGAAAATGAGCAAAGTGAGCCAAGCAAATCATCGTTAAAGAAATATTTTGAGAAAACATATACATATCATGATTGCTGCTGCGGAGAGCGCCCAGCAGCGATACGCCACGCCATTGCAAGCTGTGAATGCCCCAGTGCAGCTACGAAAGTCTTGGTCAAAGAGCAAGCGTTTTTCGCCTAGTTCTTGTGGGGGACTTAATGACTGCATCACTATGGGATCAATTGTCTCGACAGCCCAGAAACACAACCAGCAGAAGCATCAGTCTGTGTCTCAGTTGGAGCAGCAGGTAATTTCTAGCATCTCTAACTTTGATTATAAGCAGTAATAGCAGTATTAAGAACGCCCAGAGTGGTTTTGATCAAGAGAATATGATCAGGGTTCAGTTCTGGTTTAGTTTGAGGATATTAACTGAACTCCTGTTCTTCACCAAATCGATTCAAGTGACGCTTCGGAATGTTAAGAAATGTTTGTTTTTAATATTTGGGACTTGAAGGTGGCAGATCTCGAAAGGGAACTTCACAAGCAGAAGGAGCTATGTGTCGCATTCAGAAAGAGGATGGAGAGTACACAAGACTATCTTAAGTACTGTCTTCAAACCGCACAAGACAATGGACTTCTGGACATCATAACTGGAAACAATGACCACCTTCAAGAAGAAGCCCCTCTTCCCTCCAATATAATTGGCACCAATACAACCCCAAAGTTATCAGATTCTGTGCAAAAGGCTCTAGACCTTGCGGGCATTGTGCAACAAGCTAAGATGAACGGATGGTACATTGATCCTGTAGAGGTAATCGAAAAATGCTCCACTCGTTTATGTATATGCACATCTACACACACTCGATCAGTTGACGGTACATAACATAATCTTGCAAATTGCAACAGATTGAATTGCGTGAGAAAATAGGGCAGGGAAGCACAGCAGAGATTTACAAAGCAACTTGGCGAGGTCTTGATGTCGCCGTTAAATGCATATCTTCTGATTATTTCCGTTCAAATGAAGGCGGTGTTGCCTACTTCGTCCAGGAAGTCGAAACATTGTCTCGGCAGCGGCACAAATTTGTGCTGCAACTAATGGGGGCGTGCCTTGAACCACCTAATTATGCGTGGTTGGTCATGGAGTTCTTGGGAACCACACTCAAGCACTGGTTACATGGATCAGGGAAAAGGCGAAAAGAGAGGTTGGTTCCAGTCCCGCCATTGAAAGACAGGATTGCTAGGGCGTTGGAGATTGCTCAGGCTATGCAATATCTCCATGAACAGAAACCAAAGGTCATTCACCGAGACCTGAAACCCAGTAACATATTTCTCGATGATGCGAATCATGCGATTGTGGCAGATTTCGGGCACGCTAGGTTCTTGAGCGATGAAGAGAAGGCACTTACGGGAGAAACAGGTGTGATTCTAAGCAAAATTCACTAACGCCTGACCCTTTTCTACAAATTCTTAGCACTATTTGCTTTATAATGAATTGTGGAGGGGCAATTATAATGTCTTTTCTGGCTGGCTTTCAGGAACCTATGTGTACATGGCGCCAGAGGTTATTCGTTGCGAGCCCTACAATGAAAAATGTGATGTCTACAGTTTCGGTGTTATACTCAACGAACTTATAACTGGTGATCATCCATACATTGAAACCGATAGTGGTCCCAGCAAGGTAATCAAATCAAATTTCTTAATGACTTATTCCTTTTGGCATATCCGAAGCCACGTATTGTTAATGAATAGACTAAGTGAATTATTAATTCATATTAAAGAAAAGGATAATTGGAAAATTAAATCATCTATTTGTTTTACCAATCAACCTATTTTGGGTTCCAAAATTAGATTGCCATGGAAGTAGCAGAAGGCAACCTGAGGCCAGCACTTGCTGAGGACGATGGTCACCAACTTGGTGAACTAATCAATCTGATATGTCTTTCGTGGAATCAAGATGCTTCACTTAGACCATCCTTCGCGAGAATCACTTCTTCTCTTAGAGATATTCAAAGGATGTTTATATATAGTTTTTAAATGATCGTTCTATGGCAAGCCCACTGTAGTAGTAGTAGTAGTAACTCTAAGGAGCTTATTGAAAATTCTTTCTTGCGATTTATTGCTGTCATTGTCTGCTTTGAAAATTAAAAGTAAGATTAATGCGCCATTATTGATACGATGCACTTTTCTTTTTTAATAGTTCGATTACGTAAAAGAGAACTTTATTTGAACTTTTACAATTGAAAAAAATTATGTCATGCATTACAATTGTACTAATTTAACTTTTACTCACGGAAAGATGGGTTGTTTCTATGGACGACGTGCATGTTCTCTATGTGTTGACTTTACAAAATAATCTTATGCAAAGAACTGATTTCAAATTAATATTACACATTGGTCACAATACCCTTTTTGTTTACAGTTTATGTTTATGTTTTTGAAAATATAAAAAATGCATTGAAAGGAAAGAAGTGTTGGTATTGATTGCTCCAAAAACTTGTCAATTATACCCAACTTTTATTACACAATAACGCATATCATCGTAGTTGTTATTCTTGAACCACCATCACGGATATTATTAGTCTTTATTATATCCAAATGTCCAAAACGTTTCCCATCTTTATTATTATTCTTTAATCCACCCAAATAGTCATTTGTTTTTTTTTCCTATATAATAGCTTGTCCATCTTGTTTACGACTCACACTTTGTTCTTTTTGCTCTCTCCCACAATCACGATTCTGCTCATTTTTGTAATGTCGGACTCTTTGAGCCTTTTTTGTATTGGTCTGTACTTAGAGATACTATAGCATATTGATATATATATGGTTGTATATGAGTTCAATACTATAGTATATTGATATATACATGATTGTATATGAGTTCAAAAATATATTTCAATCTTTTCAGTATATATGCCAGTGATATATAATGTTATATGCCTGTACATGAATTTAAAGTTCATCGATATGAGAAATCTCAGAGATTTCTAACATGTAAGCTTCTAAGTATGTAAAACCAAGTCTATTGGATAGATATAGCCATGGTGGTCGAGTTAAATGTGTTTTAATGCCTTAGAAGTGATTAGACATGATTTATAAACTTATTGGACACTTAGAAAGCTCAATTGGAAAAGTTGATTTATGTAAGGGCTTATTTGCAAATTGTTAAGGTTGTAAATGTAATTTTTCAATTCTTGGAGGACCAATATGTAATTTTATAAAGTTAAGGGGATTAATTATAATGTTCAAAAGTTTGGGGATCGAAATGAAAATAAAAGTTTTGGTCATTCTCAAATTTTGGGCTTCATTGCAAATTTAGGAAAAGTTTGGAGAGTATAATTGTAATTTCACATAAGCTAAGGGTAAAAAGGTAATTTCGCCATGTTTGGTCAACGAAGAGTCAATATTCTAGATACTTATTTATTGTATGACCGTGCACCCCTCCATTAAACATTAAAAACACTTGGTTTTAATTAAAAGAAAGGAGAAGAGAGGAGAAGAGAGGAGGAGGAGAAGAAGAAGATTCAACCATCACCAAAATTCCACCATTTTTTGGATTCTCCATCCTAAATCAAGGTGTTTTAAGTTAATTTGGGGTCAAGAAACTCAAATCTATCATTTGATTTGAGAAATTCTCAAAGAATTTTAAGATATCACTAAAGGAAAATTTAGGTAAGTTTTGTCTCATCTCTCTCTATATTAATATTTTGAGTTTGGTGTTAAGATATATTGTTCTCCATACTTGAATATGCATGAAACATGGTTTAGATGAATGAAATGAGTCATGGAGAAGTCTCCTTAAGCCAAAACCGAAATGCCCTCTCTTTGGTAAAAGTTTTTGAAATTTTGAATATTTTTTGAAATTGATGGTTTAAATAAATTATATGGTGTTGATTGTGTATGTATAATGTGAATTGACGAAAAAAATGAACACTACAAGAAAACCATGCATTAGAGATAGAAAATTACCGATAGATATAATACCATAGCTAATTACGGACAAAAAATCAATATCCGTCGGTAACCTTGTTATGAAAAATTTCATTTTGTGACAGACAAAATTGGCGTCAGTAAAGGTGAAGAAAAAATATTTGCGTAAATTTTCTGATAGATTTTACCGATGAACCTGTCTTAACCGTCTATAAATTAGGTGGAAACATTTCCCCTAATTAAATAGCGTCAGAATTTTACCGACAGATTTGTTGTCTGTTTGTGGATTTTACACAGCGTCGGTTTTGTACCGACAGTTTTTTGTTCTGTCGATGATTTTTTGACGGTCTTTACTTTCAGTCATTAAATTTAGATTAATCATTTTAAAAAATAAAAAATGATGTCGTTTTGCTTTGGGGGTTAAAGCATCCCCAAGCCTTCCTTCTCCCTTTCTCTTTTGTTTCTTCGGTTTTTTTCATCGTCGTCTAAATCTCGCCGTCTCCTCTCGTTGCCTTGCGTTCTCTCCTCGCTGTCTGCATCTCTTCTTGTCACTGTCACTGTCACCGTCCGTCGCCGTCTGGAGTCTCTCCTCTCCGTCGACTGTGTTGATTAGGGTATGTATTTCCTGAATTGATTAGGGTATGTATGAATTGGTGAATTGATTAGGTTAACTGAAATGGATGTGTTGATTAGGATTTGAATATGCTTAATTTGTAGAATTTGTTGAATTAGGGTATGAATGTGCTTAGTCGAAGTATCATATTTGAGTTTATTGCATTACTTTCTTAATGCATATGTGAAGCAAGGTAGGGATGGTTTCTATGCCTCTTTGATTTAATTATGAAGAAAATAAACCTTCGAAATAATAAATTTCTCTCGTATACTAAGAGACTTCAACTTGCCTCAGTAATGTTAGAGGATTTAGATATTCATTAAGAGTTGTTACCTATATTTATCTCTGAATTTGATCAAGGAGGTGAAAAGTTTTTTTTAAAATTTTTTATGGCTAGGCAAGGCTGAAAAGATAACCAAAAAAGTTAAACGGAAAGAAGTTTGCTTTCCCAAGATGGAATTAAATTACTTTGATTGATGAATAAGATGCTTATGGTTGAAAAATTTAGAAGTTGTTTAAGGATTATGAATTTATATGGGTTAAGTGGATGCGTTCTTATATAGTAAAAGGATCAAAGTTTTTGGATTATTAAAGAAAATTTTAGCTACTCATAGACCCTAACTAAATATTTAAACTAAGGGATATAATGATTTGAGAAATGAAAGCTAAGATCAGAAATAAGTAGAAAGCCTAATTTTGGTTTGACAATTAGAATAAACTTGGTCCTCTTTATAAACTATAAGGTATGAACAACCTTAAGTTCCGTATTCCCTAGTATACTAAAGTTGAGGAAGTCATTAATAGAGGTGAATGGCATTATAGGTATAAGGTTTTTAATCTGATAATGAATTCAATCTAAAATTACAAACCAAGAATGGATCAAGAAGATAAGATAATATATATGAGGAATAACACTAGATGCTTTACTAATAAATCTTGTATAAGACCATTTAATTCCCCAACTAAGAGAGTAACTTGGAAGAACCTTGTTTATTTTAATAATAACTTTCCTAAAGGCCCCTTCTTATTATAGTTAGCAATCAAATATATAATTAAATTTTTTTGTATAAATTATAAGGCATTAGCTTGAGCAACACAATGTGTAAGCTATGTCTCCAAAGTTTTTAAAAAAACAAAGTTTTAGAAAATTTAGCTAACCAAGTGAAATTCAGCTAATTGAGATGATAATGAATGATAAGTATTAAATGTGATAATTAATCGCAAAATTTTTTAAAAGAAAGTTAGTACAATTGAACCATAAATTTTAACTTGGTTGAGAAACATAAAACAAAGTTATGGTTTGTGCTATTTTTTATTGTATAATTTCTTTTGTATTGAGTTAATGATTAAGGGAGCCATTACTTCGTGTAGAAAAAAGAATAAACTTTCTTAAAGGATATATTAAGTTAATGATTAAAGGAGGTGATGTGAACCCTTGGAGAAACCTGCTCCAAAAACTCACAATCAATCAACTAGCCCAAGATTATCCCCAGATGATCAATCTCGTTAGAAGGATATGTTCCAAAGTGAAAATATCCTAAACCCCTAACCAACAAATTGTGACTAGAAACCTCAGAATCAATATGTGTCGAAAGCAAGTTGTATCCTAAGGAACAAATCTAGAACACAATTAAGCCGATTGAGTATCTACAAGCAAGTTAGAGAAACTCACAAGTTCAATTAAGAACAAAGCCAGAGAAACCTCTCAAGAACGTAATTTATTCTAAATAATCTGTCCTCTTTCTGAATAAAGCCACCCTTATATATGGTATCTTGTTTAGGACCTCTCCTAGCTCTGGTAGGATTTCGAATATCAGATGTTTCAAACTCTTCATCTTTTACTTCATCCTCCCATTCGTCATCTCAGTTCCTCCTCCCTATACTAGATTCAGATGTGTAAGAACCTCTTTTGATCTCCTTGACCTCCTCTTGTAGGTCTGTGACAATTCGGATAATCCTTTCTAAGGTTTCCCTGAATGCTTTTTGTTCAAAACTCTCACTTGGTTGATCCGTCATTGATCTTGCAAAGAAAGGTTAGTATTTAAAAATACCTCACTCCCTTCCCCAAGTTCCAGTGTCACTCACCAATGTTCTCTCGGTTTAAAATTTAAGTAAGAAGGGTAAGATCACTCAAACCACTCAATTCTCTATTCAAAGTTCTTAACAAACTCAAATAAGTACTCCAACTTCAACAAGTAGTTACAAAAATTAGCTTAACTGAAGGAAACAAGATTCAACAAAAATGATATAAAGGAACAGCAGCAAACAACAACAAAAAATCCAGTATATACAAGCAGAATTTCAAGAAAATAAGGCTAGAAATGGAAAGAACACAAAAAATCAGTGCAGAAAGTGGTAGGGTTTAGCGTTTTGAAGCTAGGTTTGGAAAATTCAGCTTTTGGTGCAAACAAATTATACTTTTGTTTTTAGGACCTTTTGTGCAGAATTTCTATGATTTTCTTGAAGTTGATGTAGCTTAAAGGTTGCCACAATAGTAGGTAACAATTGCAGCAAAGACAGGAACAAATTGTAGAAGCAAATAGCCAAGAATTAGCGAAAACAAAGCAATTTCAAAATTTAGCTTTGGTACAATAGAATTCTTCAGTTTTCACTATAATCACCCAAAAAACTACAGAATTTTTATGAAAAATTCTGTAGTTTTCTGGGTGATTATAGTGCTGTAAAGATGGCTGAACAATGTGCAAGAAAGTGTAGCACAAATTCAATCAAATACTGAACTCAATTCGGCACAAGAATAGGCAAGAATAATGAACTATAGGAAATTATGCTTTCCTTATGAGATTAGGATTCAATTTTTTGCTTTAGATATAGATCCTGGGCATGAAAGCTCAACGTTTTTTGCAATTTAATGACTATAAATTGAGAACATAATGTCTAGGACTCAAAGCAATTTAGTTCACAGTATGAACAATTAAGATTGCACAACTCCTTTTTAACAATGATATGAAAGAGCACTGAATATCAATTCAAACGAGCATAAGAACAACTAAATAGGATTTTTATTGAAGATTTTTGCAGCTAATGAAGATAGAGCAAAAACAAAGCACAAAAGTGGGGAAAAGTGGACGAAAACATGTCAAAAATTTCACAGAAGGTATATATATCAGAAGGGTACATGGAAAAAAAACCCCAAAGAATAACAAAGAAAACGATGGAAATAGTAGGCACCAAAATATAAATGAAAATAATAAGAGAAAGGAAGAAGATATGAACGAAAATAATAAAGAAAGGAAGAAGATATGAAAAATCTAAGGGATCCCCAATCAAATTAGTTCTCCCAATAGCAGTAGGATTACCAGTCGAAGTAGGATTCTTTGGACTCGACCCTCCTCGAAACTCCAAGCCACTCAAGCCATCTTCATCTCCATTTCCTTGGCTTTGGCTTGAATCTCCATGATGTGCCCCAAAATTCACATTAGGAAGCATTAATTCATAAAGGATAGATCAATTGGGGATAACATTTTAATTGATTAAGATCTCCTTAAGGGTTATAATGAGAAGCATTTAAGCAAAGAATGTGTCTTTATGATATATTTCCAAAAGGCTTTAGAACTATTGATTATAAATTTCTTTTAAACATATTATAAGATTTCAGTTTCCCTAAGTTATCTGTTGCATGGATAGGTCAATGCATCTCAACTATATCATATAATGTTCTTGATAATGGGGAAACCTCTAATATTATTAAAGGAGCTATTTGAATCAAACCTTATCACCATGATCTCTTGACTCTTATTATGGAGGTACTCATAAGGCTCCTCAGGGAATAATTTCAAGTTTTATTCCAAGTGAAAGAAATTGAAACTATACAACTTTTTTTTAACTAATGATCTTATTGTGTTCTCAAATTAGATGATAAATCCTTATATACTTTAATGATCACCTTGAACTCTTTGACGGAAATCTCAAGTATCTTATTAACAAAGAGAAAACTGACCTACTCATCTCTTCAAATGCCTCCCAATTTGCTGCTTGGTTATCCTTCATCATTGCCTAATTATTAAAGGACCACCTTTCACTTATCTTAGGATTCTAACTCCATATACAAATCTACATACAATGATTTTCCTGTTATTGATCAATAGAATACAGAAGAGATTATCAACTTAGTGTAACAACATTCTTTAATTAGCTGGCAGAATCCAAATCATTATTTTTTTTCTGAGCAACTTGATACCTATAGGTATTCCCATCTAATGTTACCTATTGGAATCATTAAATCCATTAAGAAACTCGTGAGAAACTTTCTCTATTTTAGAGATCATAAAAAGCATGATTTTGCTAAAGTCAAATGGAAGGAACTTACAACTCCTAAAAATGGGATAAAAAATGATTCCCTTTCGAATTGCTAAGAAAGCAATGATGATTAAGAGATTATGGTGAGTCTTAGTGGATAGCAATCAATATGGATCAAATGGGTGTATAAATACTATCTAAAAGGGAATAACATTTGTTCCATATAATATAATAGCTCCTTCTCTTATACCCTTATGCAAATCATCAAACTAAGGAGCTTTGTTAGACAAGAACTCATATATAGGATTGGTGATGGTGCTTACCCTGTCATTTGGCATGTCTTTTAGAATAATTTTAAAACCTTTTATGGACATTAGGGAACTCTATTCTCTATATTACCCAATACCTAAAGTAACCAATGTGGAGGAAGTGCTTACCAATATAACTAAAGTGTTTAATCATACACCTAAATCCACTATCATTGATGTTCTTCCTAATATTTCTTTAAATCTAAATAGTAGGTAATCCATTAGGTGAAAAGGCCCTTTCTCTTCCAAAACTTGTAGGGATATCCTCATATCTCAACTTCCTTTTGTCCCTTTAAAAATAGCGATTTGGTGCAAATACTCTAGTCCTAGAGCTTATACTACTCTATAACTCGCTATTAGAAGTAAATTTCATACTACTAATAGAATCAGGATATTTTTAACAATATCAAGCACTTGCCCTCTATGCATAGTAGAGGAAGAAACCATTGACCATCTCTTTTTCAATGCTTTTATAATGGCTTTATTTGGACATCTAGATATGTTGTGATAAGCATACAAGTCATTGTCCTAATATGCTCTAGGCCATGTCTATATTATAAAGGCTACTCAATGTACCCATTTCTAGTTTATTAATTACTTACTTTTAACTTTCAAAAATATATATACAAGTCTCCATAATCATGAGCATAAACAAATCACTAACTAAACTCTTTAGTAGATAC
>JAOQML010000008.1:37675266-37685786 GCA_027568935.1 Erythroxylum urbanii | reverse complement strand
GTTTTAAAAAAATTTTCAGTGTTATTGCAGGTATTAAAGAATATTTTGATTTAATGAATCACCACTAGACGACCTAAATATAATAAAGGAGATCAAAAAGGAGAGAGAAATGTGAAGTTGGGAGATTAACAAAAAGATGAAATAAAATTATTTTATGTGACATATTTTTAATATGTAAAGGATCTCCATCTATGTATTCACATCAACATTGTCAATAATAGAGTTAACAGTGTGTTATTTTTATACCAAATTAGAAGTGCGAGAATTTAATTGACATTTTAATTAATAGTTATAATTAATATTACAAAATAGTGAAAACTTTGATATTTTAAAAGTAATTAACCTTTAAAATAAAGGTAAAAGCTTACAACTGGTCCAAATATAAAAGTTATTTATTTTAAATTAGAGTGAATTTTAGTGGACTTTAAGTTACATTGCTTGAAGAATAAGTGTGTATAATAATTAAAACAAACAAACTTTTGACACTTCTTAACTTTAAGAGTTTAAGTTATCTGAGCCACAAAAATTCGAGTTGATATACTTATAACTTATTTACAAAGACAAAGCAAAGAAAAAAGAAAAATAATTATTATTACTTAGTAAAAAGTTAAATCGAAAAATGTCGCAATAGTGAAGTTCCAATAGTAATAACTTTGGAGACAAGCTTACTAAAGGATTTGACGATAGTAAAAGTGCTCTTACCCAGCACTTCCTTAACATGACCCCTTTCTAGTAATACCTACCTTTAAACTTCCCTTTTTACTTAATAGCAACTCTTGTGTTTCCCTACCTCCCTTTTTTCATTGATTTCCTTTTATTTTTTTAGAATGGAACCAATCATTATCTCCTTAGCTAGGGTGAATGCAACTCCCCTTATTAGTCTCACCTTTAGTCTCTTTCGTTTTGGAACTCACCCTAACTATTTCCCTTAACTTGTTATCCTTCTAAAACCACCAACATACCAACATCCTTTCACCAAACATGTCTTCTTTTCATCAAGAAAATAGAGGGTCAAGCTACAGATGATAAATACGTCCTTTTTTACTCTCCATAAATTGCTTTACCTTTGGTCTTTTCCCCTCCTAAATTAGCTCTAGGTTGCTTGAAAGCTACCCTAGCTTTAAATGGTCCAAATGCTTACCCTAGATATACTTCCACCCATTCATCTAAACATGTAATCCTAAAGCATTTTTGACAGGCAGTGGAAGATCATTCTCTCTAGACTAGGCTTCACTTTATTCCTTATGCCTCTTTAGAAGATTCACTTTTATTCTCTCCTCTTATTAAGATCCTCTAGGTTGGTGTAATATGTTGGTCAAGTACCTTACTAGTTTATCGTTTAGACAAAAGGCATTTTGCAATATTATCCAATCAATCTTATCCCATAACTTTGGAAATATCATTGTATATTAGATTTCTTATTGCTTTTGTTATCGAATCACTGATTATGTCTTTTGTTGTGTCTAATTTCTATTACTTTTAATTGCCTTCATATCTTGATTTTGGTTACAAATCCTTATGTTTTGATCTAAATGTGAGATTAATTGAGTGAAAATGGTATGAATATTACGTGAATATTAATTGATTTTTTGTGAATTTTGCATTAAAACACCAAAGTCACGTAATTTTTGCATTAAATATTATGTCAACACCGTGCAAGGTGGTGATTTTATGTCACCGCCATGCATGCTTAATGCACCAGGGTGACAAGGAACCCATACACGAGTGTGCAAAGGGATGTCACACTTGTGACTTCCCAAGAAGTTTTAACATTAATTCTGGCTTTAATACATGGTAGCTCATGACGTGAGGGTACGCAACCCTAAACCTAAAGAGAGTCTAATAAAAGGAAGAGAAGGTAATGGCTGATGATTATTCACTCACAGTTTCAATGTTTCACTCACACAGAGACGCAGACAGAGGGAAGGCGTAGAGAGATAGGGAAGAAGAAGATAAACAAAAGAGAGAAATAGAGAAAGAAAACAAAGTGAGTTGAGACGAAAAGTAAGATAGCAAAGAGGTGGAAACTTGGGACAGGCCACAAGCAAGAGCTAGAGTTGAATCCCATTTAACTTGAACAAACATTCTTCTAGGGAAGAAGCTGAAGTAGAAGGTGAGAGCCAAAACTGGAAGCTTGAGAGGGACTGGAGATCTCCACAACTCTTCATCCGATGATTTGTTTGCCTACTTTATTTCTCATTTGTTGCTTTGTTTCTTTCATTTTACTATCTGTTATTAACTGACATATACTCTTATTATTTTAGCCGACTATTATTTGTTTCTTTTGATAATCCATTCAATATTCACTGTTTTATTATTGCTTTAATACTTTTGTTGACAGTAACATGCAATTAAAGTGTTTAATGATGATGAATATGGTGATATTCATGACGGGCTGATCTCTTTTCTTAAGAATTAATATAGCTATTTAGTTTTAAATATACATGATTGAGTTATGGATATGTTGTCTTATTTATTGTTGTGGTTTCTAAACTGAATGGATGTAATAGAATGGCCAAACTTTGCATCATTTTAGTGTTAAATGAAGATTTGAGAGATGAAGTTTAATACAAATCATGAAACAATAGACACTTAGGTTAAGAACTAGAAACATATTAACTTAAGTGGTAATTGGTAGTCAGGTTTTCATTATTAATTCGAATAGTAACTTATTGAATATGGAAGTTAGACTAGTTCATTATTCAAATCGATTTAAAACCTAACTATTAATTTTAGTAAGACAATAATCTAATTATTTTGGCTTAATCATGTATAGGAGATTAAATTAGTGAAATTAATTAAATTAATTCTCAAGAGTTTTTCCACTTCGATTAATCTTTTTTTGTTTGCTCCCAATTGATACTGTCTACTTATCATTTTAATTTCATAATTTTCCTTAAAAGCTTTCACTCAATAATCGGAATAGAATGTTTAGGAATACATTGTTTTTATTTTTATTTTTAATTCAAACTAATTTCAGTTGACCAATTTCACCTCCGCAGGAGACCACCTTGGGTTATCGACTACAACTATCTTGTATACTTACGAGTAGGACAGCCTAAGTCTTTTTAGAACTTTTTGGGCACAACACCTTTACATACATAGTTGCCAGATACCTATGGGGAAACACAATGGTCAGGTACCTTACTAGGTTATTGTTTAGACAAAAGGCCTTTTTCTCACTGATGCAAAATTAGGCGGCAAGCTTGTCCTGGTGTAGACTTTAGTAAATAGAGGAAGATTATGTTCTCTTTTAGTTCTCAAATGAGAAAAAGATGGATATGGTCTTAGACCAAAGCCCCAGTAACTTTTATAGGAAGCCACCCCTTCTCCAAAGATGGAAGCTAGTTATAATTCTTGACAAGAAAAGCTTAAATTCCAATCCTATTTGGGTGAATATTCATAATATTCCCTTAAAATATTAGTTAAGCTCTGGCCTCAGTTACTTTACTGGCACATTGGGGAAACCTCTATGCCTAGATGAACGTATTATGAGCATTAGAAGAGTTAGATTTCTAAAGTTTATGTTTAAGTGCAAATATCCAAAGAATTGCTTAGTATAACTAAGAGAAGGAGGCCTCATTAAAGCTAAGATTTTCCTCTCATATCCCTAAAATCCCTCTACTCAATCGTCAAACAAAGTGTGAAAACTAACTAAGAGAAGATTCAAGTCTAGTATATGCTACCAAATTATGGAAAATGATTTAAAACCTATAGAAGTTGCAATCATCTCTAAGGATCCTAAACGTAAAACTAAGGTGGCAGAGTAGAATACCTCAAATCATTTTGAAGACTTAACATCAATGGTAGTTGAAAATCATTAGGAAGTAGTTTGATAAACAATTATATAAGAGCACACATCTCCATCAACTCAATCCATAATAAAGCAATATTTAGGAGAACATTGTCAACTTATAAACATTACCATCCTTATCACTAAACCAAGTAACAAAACACGTGTCAAAGTTGATAAGAGAGACTCAGGGAGGAAAAAAAAACTTGCTTCCTCTAAAAACCCCATCTAGTGTCTATTTTTACTTGAAATATTAAAGGGTTAAATAACCCTAATAAGTAGCCAGCATTGAAGGATGTGTTACTCTTGGAGAAACTCCTTTTGATTGGCCTCTTAAAGAAAAAAATAAAAACCAATTTCTTCTATTAAGATCTATGGTTCTTCAACAAATAGTTGTTGATTTTAACATCATTCCATTTTTTCATAAAGTAGAGGGATATTCCACATTTAAGCTTGAAGCTTATGACTTTAGGAACTGCCTCTTCAATGCAAGTTTAGAGAATCTCAAATAGGTCATCAATATATCTAGAGTAACAAGTAAGAAGGAAATCTTCTTTTTGGGAAAAAAATTAGATTGAGATCTAAATGATGTTGATTAGTCTTCCATTTCTACTAATAGAAGTTATTAGTTCTTACCTCTTATGATGACTAACCACTCTCCTATTTAGTTTCTTCTAAATATTTCTAATTTTAAAAGAAGATTCTCTTTAGATTTAATAATTGTTTGATTAATCACCTAGGTTTTAATGTTGTTGTCATTAGGGGGATTATTTCTCATTTTAAAGGATATGAATCCTTTAAATGTTGTATCAAACTCAAGGCTTTTAAGCTAGAGCTCGAAAATATTAATATTAAGGTAGGAATGGATACACATCAAACCCTCAACCTAGTAAGGGAGAAAATTGCTAACCTGTAAACTACACTCTCTTATAACCTATATGATAAAAGCCTCATGAAAGAATAGGAGTTTTCTATTAGTGATTACACCATAGCCTTACCATCATAGTTAACTCCTCAAGAAAAGATTAAGGCCTAATTGTTAAGGAAAGGGATGGTAATACCAAACTATTCTATGGCACCATCCTTGGCAAGAGTAGCTCTTGTAGAATATATTCCCTTATGGACATATCAAAAGCTAACTAGTAAAAACAAGAGGACCTCAAAGACTTAGCATACATTATTTTAAAGAATCTCATGACAACTCTAAGGGATTTATTCCCTCTATAATTGAAATCAATTCCTTTATCCTTACATCAATGACCAAAATCAAAGAAATCCATCAAAAATGATAAAAGTGTTGAATGTGTTAGGGATCCAGTAATCGGTTCAATCTCAACCTTCACACACATAAACATACTTCATTGAATTGTTATTCTCATACCTCTCCAAGCAACTATTAATTATAGTTTAATGATAAGCTCTATTAACCCTAATTTTTCCTTCAGTTGTGTTCAATTAAAACAAGCTCTTTAACCGAACCTAACTATCGAACAACCTATGATAAGCTCTCTAGATTTAATTAGATAGTTACATTATAAGTTAGGAAAATAGATTAATTAATGTAACAACCACATATGCTCGAGTCATTTAACAAGGTTACGTTATCCCTAATGATTTGAAATCAATAAAAAACACAACAGTTATGGATTCTATCCCTAATGATTCAAAATCATTAGTAGCTACTAACGAATCTCAACATAACAATTACGAATTATATTGAAGATTCCAAACAAAATAATCCAATGAATGCATTAAGATCATCTTCACACAACACCCAAATCCATAAGCATATAATAACATAATCAATCCTTAAAAGAGAAAGGAAAACAAACACAATGAAAGATATGTTTAACTATGTTCTTTGGCATTGATATCACGTCCAAACTAGTGTCAGGAAGCTTAGCCCTTTATGGTCCCCATGGGTATTTGACGGTGTCTAGCTCTTCTCCTCATTATTCTACTAAAACCCCTAAAATGATTCATTCCATTCTTTTTCTCCCTTGTTTCTGTCGTCACCTATTCTATTTATATTGAAAACTAAGGTTCAGGTGCAACTATCTAAATGTCATGGGTGTGTATGGTTAAGTCACAATCGTGAATGGCTTCATTGAAGCTCACGACTGTGAGCTATGTTGTCATGGGCGTGCATTGTGGTGTTATGCCTATGACAAATAAGTTATGGGTGTGACTAACATGCTCAAGTCCATGACAATTATGTCATGGCCGTGGGTGATGAGTCACTCTTCATGCTTGATGTTTGCAACATATACTCTTCATCTTATGTATTTTCTTGTCTCCTCTTTTCTCTAATCCTTCTCCTTCTTGCTCTATAAAGACAATTGAGTGTGAATCTCAAGAAGATGACTCAAATATTGTGTTTTCGACTCACTTTACCTCTTTCTCTTATTATACCTAAAACCAAATATGAACTAAAATGAATATCTTAAACATTTCATAGCATTAATCAATAAGTGCTATGGAATGAATGCATAATCAATTAAGCACATATCACTAACAAAGCCTAAGGATTTTATGTTTTTAATGCCTTTTTCTACCAAAATTCTTGGAATTTAATATGAGAAGTAATCACCAAAGCACTATTGGAATTCTTCCCCTCAACTAATCTAATCAACGAGTTCAACAGTTATTTGATTAATTCCTAAATATAATATCCCTAAAGTATGCAAGATTATAGAAAAATACCATAGTGTAACGTTATTTGAAAAGTCTTCTCTAAAATGCTTCCCTTTAGACTTAAAACAACTTTGCGTTCCATCATTGATCCTAGTTAAGGTGCATTCACACATGCTAGGAGTATTAAAGACAACATCCTATTGGCCCAAGATTCGTTCAAAAACTACCACAAAGAACTCAACACAAGCAGTTATACACTAAAAATTGACTTAAATAAGGTTTTGACAAGTTGGATGGGGGATTTTGTTTAATTTACTAAAGTAATTTGACTTTCCCACTAAGTTCAAAAATAGGATTCATTAATGTGTCACCATTACATCCATCAATATTTTATTAATAGGGAACTTTCATATTCTTTTAAGGTAGCAAAAGGAATAATGCAAAGGATCGTTTTTCACCATATCTTTTAGCAATAGTATTGAAGCCTCTTGAGGATCACTAAGAAGAACATTTATAATACCAAGAAATTTCAGTACTGCTATAAATTCTCAGGACTTCAAATTTTTAATCTAGCCTTTGTGGATGACGTACTTATGATTTACATTATAGACTTGGACACAATCAAAGTACTTTTAAAATACCTTGAATCCTTTCAACATCTATAGGGGCTTTTAATCAATACTGAGAAAAACAACCTTGTAACATTTGCGAGAATTAAGAACCTTGCCTTTGTAGTCTCTAGTATCTTAAGATTGCAACATATTCAACTAATTTCAAATACCTGAGAATCCTGATTGTTGCCTCTAAACTTATATACCTAGATAGCTAACTACTCTTTGCCATTCATAGAATAATAGAAAGCTCAAAGAATAAATTCATATATCTAGCAAGTAGACTACAAATAAAAAAATATGTCCTTTTAAGCTTACAGGTTCATTAGCATGACCATCTCTTCCCCCTACCAAGGTTACCAAGGATATTGAAAGACTTTTAAAGAAATATTTGTGATATGGGAGCCTGAAAAATAACACTATAAGACTTTTAAAGAAATATTTGTGATATGGGAGCCTGAGAAATAATACTAAAGATAAAGTTAAGTGGATGAACGTTTATAAACTAAAAGAGAAAGGAGGCATAAGATTAAAAGCTATCAGAACCATAAATAAGGTGCTCCTAGCCAAAAGAATTTGAAAGTTTTTGTTTATCATGAGTCTTTATAGGTGAAATGGGTGTATACTCAATACGTAAAAGGATGAAGTTGATAGAAAGTTTATGCTAAAGCCAGCACCTCATGTTCATTACCTTAGAAGTTCAAGTTAAGTGTTAAGTTAGTAGTAAACAAAAAGCACCTAGTTTAGAATGATGAGAACATTATGGTATGACTTTTGGCATCCCCTTAAACGTTTATACCTACTTTAAAATACAAAAAATATGGTGTATAGGCTTGCAACTTCCTCTAAGATAAAACTCCTAATCAATAATAACTTCTAGATATGGATTCAATATTAAATAAGGATCTACTTTGTTATCTCAAATTCTATTCCCAACTATTAGCCTAATTTATGCAATAATGACATTATCATTTGGCTAAAACGAATTTAGATTCCTTCACTAATAGCTCTTATCCTGAAATCTTTGATGAAGCTAATATTAAAATGGCTTAGACTAACCTAGTGGTGTCTTATTTTAATATTCTTAAAGCATACCTTGTCTTATGAATGGCGACTAGAGAATGCCTCAACACTAGATATAGATTTTACTTTGGCTTCTTTAGCAACCAAGATTGTCCCCTATATAATAGACTCCTTGAAAACTTTAACCTTCTATTCGTTAAGTGCAACATTGTTACGAGCACTTAGAAATTAATACAACTTTATAATTTGTAGTCTGAAGCCAGTACTAGAGTCAAATCATCGTATGGGCTATTAGATTCAAGCTCAAGACTAAGGAAGACTTATACTTTTAGATTCACGTCCAGCTATACAACCTGTGCAATTTGGAGGGAAAGAAATAACAAAACTTTTTCTAACAAAAGCAAGGACACACTCTTTCATGAGGGATACAATATCTTCGATAAAGGAATTGATTATAGTAAGGATCTCTACATAAAGGATTAGTTAAGATTTAGCTGAAAGATGGAACATTTCGAGAGGAGCTAAAACCATTCTAGTGTTCACTTAAATGTAGGTGTAAAACATATATTTCCCTAGTTCAAGAAATTAAATGCTAATTAGAAACTGATTCAATAACGATAGCAACCTTGAGCACTTTTGATGACAAGTTAATTCAAAACTATTGCATTCATGAATGCACAATCAGATAATGGCAGTTATGACCAGAGTAGCCACCGATCAGAACTTAAAGTTTAACGAGTGAAAAGATCCTCGAGCTCAAAAAATGATTAAGAGCCTAAGGCTCACTCTCCTCGAGCTCAAATAGTGATTAAGAGCCTAAGGCTCACTATGTATAATGAGCCCTGTATCTCCCTAGCGGATAAGGGACGGTTATTAATGAGCCCAGTATCTAAAATGGATACAGGACAGTTCAGGCTCTCAGTCACAATGACGTAATAAATGGAAAGTATCTCAGGAGCATTTCATATGCATTTATATCAAGTATGATTGATTGATTGAAATGCCGAAATTTCCTATGCTGGAGTAAAAGTATGATACATGATCTATTATGCAAAATTGTGAATTACATATTATGTGAAATGGAGTGTTGCATGAATTGAGTGAACTATCGATGATGATTACCTCATTAAGTTCGCAAAACTCACCCAAAATTTGCAATTATTTTTAAGGCTTAAAGAGTACCTTGTTAGATAAATGGGAGTATACCTACGGCATGTAAGTAAAAGATAGAAGTCGGGATCAGCTGGCATCTGTATTTATATTTCCTTTATTTTTGTATCAAATTAAGTCTTCTGCAATTATTGTAACTTGTGTATTAGAATATTTCTGTTTTGAAATAAATTTCCAAATCGAAAATGTTTGTATATGGTTCTGGCAATGTAATGAAATTTTGACAAGTATTTTGTATTTGTAACGGATCCAAATGGCTATTTAATTTTTTGATGATTGTATTGTTATGATTGGAAATGTTTATGAAATAGAGTGGGCCTAATTTGGTTATCAATTTCTGCACTTTATGTTTATGATTTCAAAAAAATTGTACTGAAATTTGAATGATTGAGTGTTATAGCATGCCACTCTCGTAGGGCACGAACTCGGATATCCTTCAGGATGTCAGGTACGTGTCTTACGGGAGTGGGGTGTTACATTTAGAGTCGTTTTCAGCTATACAACCTATGCAATTTGGAGGGAAAGAAATAACAAAACTTTTTCTAACAAAAGCAAGGACACACTGTTTGATGAGGGATACAATATCTTCGATAAAGGAATTGATTATAGTAAGGATCTCTACATAAAAGATTAGTTAAGATTTAGTTAAAATATGGAATATTTCGAGAGGAGCTAAAACCATTCTAGTGTTCACTTAAATGTAGGTGTAAAACATATATTTCCCTAGTTTAAGAAATTAAATGCTAATTAGAAATTGATTCAACAATGATAGCAACCTTGAGCACTTTTGATGACAAGTTAATTCATAAGCATTTCTCCAACTGAGTCTATTAGTCGATTACTTTTCTTATTTCCTTCTCAGTTGAGGTAGAAGCTAGAAGAACTTATGCATACCCTCTAGTTAATGGAGGCTTTTCTATAAGTTTGTAAAATATATTGCTTGGCTTTTCCCTTAAAGAAAAGTTTTATCTATCTTTCACTTTAAAAAAAGATAAAACTTTAGAAGCGTTGGTTTATACTTTTTAAGATATTAAGGCTGCGTTTAGATTTGCGATACAGTAGGGATAAGTACTTATCCACTGCAGTTTTTAAACGCAGTCACATGTTTGGATCTATGGTCAAACAACCAGAGATTGTAGGAAAGTGCAGTGCCAACGTAGAAATCAATAAGTAGAAGGAGCGTTGCGGTAGAAATTCTACTTTCTATTAATAACTTTCTGATATTATAAATTTATGACTAATAATATATTTTTATGAAATATTTTATTTACTAAATTTATTTTATAGAT
>JAOQML010000008.1:37646112-37674982 GCA_027568935.1 Erythroxylum urbanii | reverse complement strand
TTTATAATTTTAAATTTATATGACTAATAATATATTTTTTAATTATTTATACAACAAGTAATAGTTTATTAAATCAATAGACTTTTTAGTCATTTTATCTTTTTTAAGCAACTGCAACCACACTTGTCAAATACCTATTTTCCCTTTTCAGCAGTTACCAAAACAGCAATCCCAAACATATAAGTACTTATCATTTCAGCAGATTGATTTCAACAGGTTATCAACTACCATCGCTCCCCCAAACCAAACCTAATACTCTTTTAATTGAAGTTTTTTTTTATGTTAAAATTTTCAATCATTTTCTTAAATGTCTGGTTGTCCAAAGAAGACCAGGTGGTTGATATAGAAAAAAATTCAGGTATCAAAAACAAGTTGAGCACAATTTAATAATAATCAATTTTATTATTGAGAGGGCCATTAAGACAATTGAACCTCAACCCATTTTAAGCTCTTTCCAAATATTTTGATTAATATATATTTAATTTAATTTAATTGTAATTCGAAATTAAAAGGAGAAAAGGTGCAGCAGAACTCTTTTTCTTTTTTTCTTCTTAATTACTTTTTCGGTGTAACATTGTTTCTTTTAGTCTTTAATTTCGACAACTAGCAATGGCAATAAAGCTTCCTTCTTAACAGTTTCACAATCTAAGACTGCTGGGAAGAATCGATAACGCCAAGAACACAAAAAGATTACGTTGGCATCACTGGTTAAAATTGACTTTGAATAGGAGAACCGAGAAGGAAGAAGGAGCATACAAAAATGATAAAAATATTAATGGCTTATACAACTAGCTAAAATATATTGAAATTGTTCTTAGTAGCATATACAACTAGCTAAAATATATTGAAATTGTTCTTAGTAGCATTGAAACAGCATATAACTAAAACCTACATATATACCTAAGGCGAAATTTTAACAACTAAATTTGATGGATTTCTTAATATTATTTTTTTAATTAATTAGTCTACGCATTTCTTTTCGCTATATAGCAATTTCTCCATTGACAGGTGACTTTGCGCCTGCAGTTTTGTTAGCCAGCAGCACCCCTTGTCCGTGAATAAATCTAGCGTTCTCCTCGGTGTAGACATGCGTCTCATTCAACAGCCTGAAACATCAAACACGTTGACATTATTAACTAGAAATTACAAGTTTGGTTGTGTCGTTGACTATGAGAAGTACATTAGTTAGAAATTGCAATTGGTTTTTTTGTCTCAAACATTTTTGCTCTTCTAGCTCAGGCATGTAGAAAAGTTGTTGCAAAACATTTTATAAAAAAAAAAAGATGTTTGCTCATGAAAAATGTCCTTGTTAACAGAATATAAAAATAACAAGTGAAAAGGATAGAGGACTTACGAGAGATAAACTAGTTTACTCATGGTGGTGGAGGCAGTGAAAGCAGGACCAGTCAAGTAAAGCAAACCGCCCTCAATTCTTTCTTCAATCCTGCGATCTATCTCCTCAGAATTGATAGAGAAAGGTTGGTCCGAGGCCTGGATTAATTGCCATGAGTAAGATGAACAACAGATAGCGAAACTAAATAATAAATAATAATCTCTACGTATAAATAAGAAGAAAAGATTAGGTATGAAACGGGCGTAACCATGACCCATCCCCAGGTGTCAGCAAAAGATGGCACATGAACAGCGTATGGTACCACGTCTGCACAAAGTTAAGAGAAAACATAGTACCAATCATTTAAGTGGAGAGAAATGACAGTCTCTCGATTCGAAACAACCTTGTTATTAGCTGCTTTTCTTGAGACTTACACTTGAAGACCTGCTTCAGTGTGTTGCATATAGACGAGAACACCTCCTTGTGAGTAAAAGCACCCGCAGGTCCCGCCTGCACAATAAAAAGATAAACGATTACTTGGAATTGAAATTGAAATTTTACCATAATAATCTAGCATAGAATAGAACCAATGTGATCAGTTGGCATGAGTTTTTGTAGCGAATGATTTATAGTTAGGCAATATTGTAATTTAATTTTATAGAAGGGGATATGGATATTCCTAATTCCCTACCTACCTGAGTAATAAAAATTCCATTGTCATCGAGTTTGGTCTTGATAACATCCTGGTAGAAAGATTTTGTGTAGAGCTTATAGCAAGGCCCTCCTTCAACTGGGTCCGCCAAATCCCCATAGATGACGTCAAATTTTTCATTCCTCTCCTGTAACTCAGCCCTTCAATAGGAATTTTAATCAGCTAATTAATATATAATCAACTTAGTCCAAACACTAAGTAGGAAGTGGTAATTTAACAAATAAAAGAAGAAAACCATTCCGCAGTCACAATCATCTCATTGCCTTCTACAAGAATAATTAGAGAAAAGAAAGACATTAATTTATATAAGAAACTTACTTGGCGTCATTAATTACTAGATCAAGTTTCTCGTTGGAGAAAGCCTCTCGATTAGCAGTCAGATATCTTCGACAGAACTCCACCACTTCCTTCAATGGCAAAAATAATGCATATTATATATATGAACGAAATTTCAATTTAAATTTGTGGTTCCGATATTCATTATCAAGAAAAGAACAAGAAAAAAAAAACTAACTTGGTCTATGTCACACATGACCACTTTCTTGATTGGCTTGTGTTTTAGGGCTTCTCTTGCAGAAGAACCTTCACCACCTCCCATTATGAACACATTCCGGGGGCTGCATTTAAATTCGTGACTTTGTCATTTTTGTTTCTGGGAAAGTAAATATGTATAGATTCCAATGACATCAATCATTCAACAGAACTGCCTAACAATGTCTGGCTCCACCAAGATGAACGAGGAGTGACCTGATTGACTAGTTTACGTGCAGAATACTTCTTCAGATTTGAAACTAAATATAAGTATGGTCCTACATTGAGCTCATAGTTTTAGTTTAAAGAAGTGGAGACTGAAATATGTATCTACAACCTGTATGTTTTCCTTGAATATCTGTTGCAACCGTAGGTAGCTCTTTGCATTTCAATTTATATGAGCAAAGGATAATGTCAGTCTAGTTCTGCATAATATAGAAGCAGAGTATTTTGGGACAGTGAAGCCAATTATATCGCACATAAATTCTTCTGCGGGATAAACTATTGATTGACTTTCATTTTACTGTTAAGAAAAAGAAAGAACATAAATCCATCAGTGATATTTACTGAACTCTCATATATAATATTGGTAATTTATATTTTGTCAAGAATGTGAATGAGTAATTCATTTAATTAATAACTTATGATTTTACAATACGTTTATATTTTTGGGTTTATTTACATATATATATAGATGGGAAAATAAATAATTAAAATCTCAATTATCAATTTTTAAAGTTTAAAACTATTGATGCGTTTGGTTATGTTGCATTAAGAGTAATTTACATGAGCCTAAATCTATTTTAAAATGATACTCTCAAGTGAGTAAATGACTAGTCATATTTAAAGCACTATGTATCAGTGCTTTAATTACAACACATAACCCAAAATTTTACTACCTTAAATAGAATGTGATGCTTTTATCTAATATTCTTTCTCCAATTTCATATTCAATTTTACTATCTTAAATAGGATGTGATGCCTTTATCTAATAGTCTTTCTCCAATTTCATATTCAAGCTAATCCAAGTTAAAAAATAAACTAAAACTTTGGTTTATAACCTATACAATATTAAGTATCTTTTTCTCACATATATTAACTAATGTAAACACGTTTTACAAAATTCTCAAACAAAAAGTGAGTGGAGCATATATTTATAAATCAAGTATAAACATTTTAATTACATTTAAACTTTAAAAAAGATTTAAATTATATTGGTTAAATTAAGAAATTAGAGACCGTTTATCAATTTAGAGAGTAATTTAATTGGCCATAGTTAATGAGCACTACATAATTATTTTATAAGATTACCGAATTAAATAAATATAACTATGATTTAATATCATAAAAATATTACAGAATTAATTCAAAACCATGCCCTGTTGATTACACTTTTATATGTATTGTATACATGTATGTATAATAAAGGTATGATAAATATTAAGAATGGAAACAATTAGTAGGCTCTCTCACTTGGGGTGGTACAACAGAGCAGGATGAATCAAACACTCGTGATAGATAAACTCGTCCGACTCAGCGCTCTGCATCTTCCCATCAATCACCAGGACCTGTAATCCAAGTTAGTACCAACATCACATCTCTATATATGCATATGTGTATGTATATATTATCACCACAAAACATGACTACTTTCTATTATTAATATTATGTTTGGTCTCTTACCTTACCAAAGCGCTTTGTGTCCAACAGAACTATGTCCTGGAACTCGCTTGTCCCTTTGTGGAGAACCCTATATCGTTTATTAAACTGATCATTAGACAACGAGTCTGTTTAATAGAGTAGCGTATGGTTAGAAGAAAGAACAAACCTGTTCAAAGAAAAGGACCACTTGAGGTCTTCGTCAATGGATTCTTCGTACCAGGCGGGAGGTTGAAGGAGGGTGTCCTCAGCAGGATTTTGAGTGATGAATTGAACGGCCTCGCCCATTTTCAAACAAATGTATTGTAGATTATTCCTAAACGATTTCAGTTCGCTGAGCAGTGGAGGTAGGAGAAAATGAAGAAGGGGGGGTGGAGTTTATATAAGCGTACAGAAAAGAAATAGTTTTCAAAAAGGCCAGATTTAGCGGTTGACTAAAAGTTGGTTGATGCACGCGCACGGCCTTAACTGGCCTCAAATAGTACAAAAGAGAGGGTTTTTTCGCGTGGGATAATGGCGGGGCCCTATTCGCCTTTACGACACAGGTGGATTATGTCACGTGGATATCACGAGATTACATTTGGCGGCTTCTTGTTGGATGGATAGAGATACCAAATTAATGTAAAACTATTTTAAATTAATTGTAATAAAAGAGCATTACAATTATACATATTTTATCCAAAAAAATTCAATATTAATTTATTTAATTTAATTTTTAAATATTATAAAATGTTTTTAAAATAAACGACAATCCGTTGTTTGAATATTAATCTTTTTTAATAACTGTATTACACTTCAATAGTGCCATTTACTTATGACATATTAAGCTGTTAGAGATTGACAAAACTTTTTTATACCATCAAATGAAGATAAAAATAAAATACAACTTTATTTAGATATTTATTGAATGTGGACTATTTTGAATATTAAATTTAAACAAAAAACTATTTATTCACATAGTAATAATAGTTGGGAAAGGCTAGAGGTGTCAGGGGGCCCACGAAAAAGAGGGAGATGGAAACCCCGTTGTTGCTTGGTGAGGCGTGGGATGAGTCCACTTAGAAGTGGAGAGTGGGGAATTTTGTGGACTGCCCACTCTCAACACTTGTCTCCTTCCCCATCATATCTTCCATGTATTGGCGTGCATGTGATCCTATTTCTATTAAAGCATTGAATCACCCAATTGCCATGCCATTCTCTTGGCTTGGAAGGACGAACAACTCTTCTCGCACCAAAGGACATGTAGATTCATAGTTCTAAATAATTTGACCATTATCACTCAAAACTTAAAATTTAATATTAACTTACTTAACTAATTTCATTCAAAAAAAAAAAAAAAACTTACTTAACTAATAAATTTTTATAAAATATTAATTATTGTGGAAAAACTATAGAACAGTTTAATGTAAAAAACAAAGCACAATAATAGAATAAAATTTTCTTTACTAGAAGATGAGAATTAGCTTGGTTGAATCATATATTTTAATTAAAATTATAATTAAAAATTATTAACATTATAATATATTCAATTGAAAGAATGCCCTTTTTAAAATTCAATTGAAACAATTCATTAACAGATGTAAAATGTACATATATTTTATTGTCATTTTATTATGTTTTTTATTTAAATTATTTTATCTTATGCTTTTATAGAATTGAGAAGATGTTATTTTGACTATAATTTTGGTAAAGAATTAAAGAGTCGTACAATAAAAATTACAAAAAATCTTAATAAAAATACAGCTTGACACATGTCTATGTGTCAGTTCGTGTCCTTCTTAAAATTCAATCTTGAATATATGGTCATATACATGAGTAGAGAAAAGGTTGCGTCATATGAGCTAAATAAATAGAGGAAAACATCATCTAAGTTGCAGGTATGTTTGTGTACATGTCTTTCCTAAAAATCAATTTAGAGAAACAATAAGAAATACGGCCAAAGATACAAGCGTGTTAATGTCTGTATCTATTGCGAATATAAATAGTAAGGTCAAGAATACAAACGTCTCTGTACCTATGTAACTCCTAGTAGAGAAACGATGAATCACACGGCTTGAAATACAGTTTGTGTATGCCATCAAAATTACTACCTGAACGTGTGAAACCGTGTTTAACAAGGAGACTTTTGCATTTGTTTTTAATTTTAAGCTTTGGGGTTACCCATCAAGAGAGAAAAAAACCTAGAAAAAACCCTAGAAATACACTTGGTAGCCGTTTCTAAAGAAGAAGAGAATCAAAAATTATCTCAACATATCAGAGCTAATTGAAACTATTGAGACACATCTAAAACTCCTATATATTTTGATTCTTTTTGTTCTTTTGTCCATGTTCATTTGTGTAAAAGATGATGAATAGCTAATTTTTGCGTGTTTAAATAGAAAGAAACCCTAGTATTGTCTTTATTATAAATTGATTTGATTTATTTATAAAGGATTTTATTTTAAAGAAATATGTTTGATTATTATTGATGTTGATTAGTTAAAGCTGATGTTAAATAATAATATAATTTACATATAGACCAAACAAAAGAACCTATATATGGGTAGATCATAAAATTGATATTAAGAGTTATATGGGGTGCTAGAGATTAGCCTACATAAGGATTCTAGTATTAGTGTCAAACCTTTCATTAACATTAAAAAATGTTAGTATATTCTTGGGGATTTTTAATCATGATAGAGACATTGGTTAATCAAATTGAGAATATATGATTGTAACTTGAGAGAAAACAATTCATACAGGAGAAATTTTCTTCGGTCCAAAATATAAAACCTTTTGAATATATTGAACCATGAATACAAAGATGATGTTAAGAGGAGCTCTTATTTAGACGTTATCTATCTATGTTTTCTTCTCTTGATCAACTGCTTTGTGTTATTTATAATGGATTTTATATGTTTTATTTTATTTTCAATTTTAATATTAATCAACAAACCTTACTCCTTATTTACTTAACTAAATAATTATAGAACAACAACAACAACAACAACAATAACAATAACAACAACTCAATAAATATCTCACTAATACTTGAGGTTTGGAAAGGTTCAGTAGTACGCAGCCTAAGTCCTAACTAGCAGAGAGACTGCTTCCAAATGACTTACATGAAAAAAAGAATAAATAAGTAAATAAATAAATACTAAAAAATGAAATAAATAATAAACTAAATAATAATGATGATGATGATGACGACGACGACGACAAGGATCATAATAATAATGATGATCATGATCATGATCATGATGATCATGATGTTAATAATAAAGCTAAGTAGGAAAAAGCTTAGGCTAAATCTATAAGAGGCAAGTATTATATATTAAAAGTTTAGGCGAAATATAAAACGAAAATTAAAAAATCCTATGAAAACACAATGAGCTCTTTATAAGAGATCCTTTATTTGTATCCTAGTACGCCAAAGTTTTTATTATAGGTAATGTCCTCATAAGTTTCAACATTGTCATATCATTCTTGATCACCTCCTCCAAATTCTTCTTAGACCTTCCTTTTTTTTCTCTTGCAATTTCTAAATTTAATCTTCTCGCATCATCTTACTAGAGCATCTGAGTGTTTCCTCTTAACATGTCCATACCACCTAAGCCTTATCTCTCTTAATTTTTCAATAATTTTAACCACCTTTAATTTATCCCTTGATATTACATTCCTAACCTTATATATTCTAGTAAAGTTGCATATTCAACGTATCATTCTCATTTCTGTCACTATTAGCTTATAACTATGTACTTGTTTAATTGGTCAACACTCTGCCTAATAGAACATGACCGACTCAGTGGCTAAATAATAGAATTTACCTTTAAACTTAAGTAGTATCTTCTTGTCACATAAAACTCCTGATGCACTTCTCCATTTAAATCACCCGAATAGAATTTGGTATATTATGTCTTTATCAATCTCTCCATTGCTCTGATGATAGATCCTAAATACTTAAAACACTTCTTTTGTGAAATAACTTCTAAACCAATCCTTATCTCTACATCCGTAGCCACCTCATACCCCAAAAAGTTATACTCTATGTACTCAGTCTTAGTCATACTTAATCTAAAGCCCTCTGGCTCTAACATATCCCTCCAACATTCAAGCTTGACATTGACGCACTTTCTTGTCTCATCCAGTAAAAGAATGTCATCAACAAACAATATATACCAAGGCACATCCCTTTGGATATTCTTGGTGAGCTCATCAATCACTACTATAAACAAAAAAGGTTCAAAGAGGAGCCTTGGTATATTCCAATATCGATAAAAAATTTGCTCTTTATCTCCTCCTTTAATCTTTACTCTAGTTTTTACACCTTCATACATATCCCTAATAGCTTGTATATAAGATATAGAAACTCCTTTAACTTCTAAACACTATCATATGATTTCCCTAGGTACCCTGTCATATGCCTTCCCTAAATTAATAAAAATCGTATGTAAGTTACACTATTTTCCCCTATAATATTCCTTTAATTTTTCTCAGGAGATGTAAAGCGTCTGTTGTGGACCTTCCTAGTATGAAGCCAAACTAGTTTTATAAGATAGAAACATCCTATCTCACTCTCTTGTCAGTCACCTTCTCTTATAACTTCACAGTGTAACTAAATAATTTGATGTCTCTATAGTTGTTATAGCTTTAGATGTCTTCTTTGTTCTTATATAAAGGAATTAATGTAAATCTCTAGTCATCCAACATTTCGGCAGAAAGATCACATTAAATAACTTTGCTAGCCAAGTAAGACTCTCTGTACTAGGCTCTCTCATACCTCTATGGATATCTCATCAGACCCTACTACCTTTCCACTCTTCATCTACCTTACCATATATTTTTTAATTTCTTCCCTTGTAATTTGCTGGCAACAAGTAAAGTTAGGATATCTCTCGAACGTGCTAAGATCACCTACATAAATTTTATCCTCTATACCTTCATTAAAAAGGCTATGGAAGTATCAGTGTTATCGTCTTTTAATGTCATTTTTAGCTACAAGCACCTGCCCTGCTTCATCTTTTATACAACGAACTTAATCTAAGTCTCTCACCCTTCATTTCCTAACTCTCTCCAACTTAAAAATATCCTTTTCGGTATCTTTAGTTTCCAATCATTGGTATAGTTTCTCATAAACTTTACTTTTAGCTTCTGAGATTATCTTCTTCACCTATTTCTTTTCCAATTTATACCTTTCTATATTACCTGCTCTCTCCACCTTTGTGTTGCTATCCAATAAAACTTTATAAGTAGCCTTCTTGATCTTAACTTTTTCTTTCATAGTTTCATTCTACCACCAAGACTCGCTCTTACTATCCTTATGCCCTTTAGAAGCACCCAAGGTCTCTATAGTTGTATTCCTTAATTATAGAAGAGTTTGCTAGATCTTTAGCTCTTTCTCATGGGATTGACACTATTTTCTATATATTACTACTAAAAAATGAATATACTTATCTTAAGTTATGTTTATAATATTATGATAAAGAAATTTTGAACTTTAAATGAACACAACAAGTTTTTGGTATCATTATCAAGAAAGCAACTAGTGTTTAGGAGACTCAATAACAATTATTCTAGTTATTTTATTTACCTATTTTTGTTTAAATTCTTTATTAAATTTTAACTCTTCTATTTTATTTTCTTGGCTTATTTTGATTTCAAGTGTGAACTTGATGTATGACAAGGAGTATAATGTCTAAATCATTTAAAAAGGACCCAAAAATTGATATGGCACTTCATCCAACATTCAAACAATAGAAGAAGTCAACACACCAAGATCCACACCTTCATACAATGGAAGAGAAGAACAAAACCATGCTGGAACATGTGAAACTATCATTTGATAGACATAACATAGTAGTATCTCTAGACCAATAATCAATGCAAACTATTTCACGATCAAACTAAACATTATCCAAATTTTGTAGAAGTATGATGAGGTTTTGGATGAATATCCCATTGCATATATCACCAAAAATTTGAAGATATATTATATGTTAAAAATTAATGGAGCAATTAACAATTCTATTAGGCTAAAGATGTTCCCATTTGAGGGATTGAGCAAAGTAGTGGATGAAAAGACATATTATACGTTAAAAATTAATGGAGCAATTAACAATTCTATTAGGCTAAAGATGTTCCCATTTGAGGGATTGAGCAAAGTAGTGGACGAAATCACTATCTATGGATGCTATTACTACATAGGAGAGTTTAGCAAAGAAGTTCTTAAACAAGTATTTTCCATAGGAAAAGAATGTGAAGTACATCTCTATCTACACATAATACGATAATGAAACACTCTATATATCATCAAAGATATGTGGAAGTTATTATTAAATTAGTAGCTCAAATGGAGGCTCTGATAGAAAGAAAAAAAAATCTCTAATGGAATGAATTCAAACTTAATAAATAGTAAAAATACTAGGAAAATATTTTTCTTGATTAATTAGCAAATTACATTATCGAAATAAAAATTCAATATAGAAAATATTATAAAAATAAGTTTTTCCCTTATTAAAATTGCACGACTGTATAGGTTTATTGTTTTGCTTTACCCTGGATCTTATGATCGATTAGAACAGAATTGTGCAAATTGCAGTTCAGCAAGGTCAACTTCTGAATATGCAAAAGGAAAATGGCCAAGAATGGTAGTTTCATGTAGAATTGCTGTTGGAAAGTTGTACCAGGAAGAAATGACATGAATATGAATATTTTCAGTCAGTTTTCATAAAAAATACTGTAAATTTAATTAGATAATAAATTTCAAGTATTTAAGTTTTAATCTATAGATTTATAGTAATTAATGATGCAAAAAATCTTAATTATAGTATAATATAGAAAAAGTAAAGATTATATAAAGATAAACCAAAAATACATTAATAATCATAGTAAAATTTTTTTTTTGTCAAATCATAGTTTAAATTATATCAATGATACTTTTTAAAATCATAATTTCGAGGTGTATTCTTTAAATTATAATTGAAAAACGTTTTAACTAAACACCTTTAAAATTTTTTAATCCTAATTAACCTACTTCACTAGCAATTATTATGGACACACCGTAAGAAAGCGTTCTGAATTATTTTGCTAATGAGGAGAAAAAGTGCGACATTACATTTTTGTATGCATAACATGTGTGAACTCCATTACCTGTCGCAAGGGCGGCTAATAACAATTTTTCTTTTCGTTTCCGTAAAAGGTCAATAAAAGCTAAGCTTGTATTTATGTCAAATGGTAATCTTGAACTTAAAAAGGTCAAATCTTTCTACAAAGTCAACAAAAGCTCTTACCTTCAACAACGCCTTCTCACCGTTGAACTTTTCGAATAACGTTTGAAATTATTCAAAAAAATTTACTTAATTGTCTAAGCAATATTTGACAAATTGATCATTTAATTTCATTTTTAATATTCAAGCATATGATTTCATATTTGATTCATTGATATTTTGAAGGCACTCAATGAATAGAAATTGCATTTTATTATTATAGTTCCTGGAATTTATATATTAACACATATAGAAAAAGCTTATTAGTAGAAATACTTTAAATTGGTTTGTTCTTAAAAATAAAAGTCAAAGGTCCTTCCTTCTGATAGAAAATATAAGTAGAACATGTAATTACAATTTTTCCTATAGTCACGTACATCTTAAATATTTTCTTGTTATTTTTGCTAATAAATTTATATAGGCAATTTTACCCAACAACACAAAATGAAAGAAACACGACAGCGGCAGGCGTGCTTGGTGCTCCCCGCGGCTCCCCACTACTCTCCGTCCGTCCGTAAATGAAAAGTGTAATTAATATATTTATGATAATGATAGTCAGCCACCCTTTCATTGTTAATTCGAAACTTAGTGGGTCTGCTTTGTGCTCCAAAAGCTGTCCTCTTGTTGGGTTCTCATTGTGTCTTAAAAAGTGGATATTTTGGAAATCTCCCCTGTCGTCGCATTGTCTACCACACGTGCTGTTGTTTCTACCCAATTTGATCTGAATAAACTGAAAAGGTCAAACATAATAAGGTTTTCGAAGGCTAGGAGACCAAGCCGCTTTCCCTTAATCTGATAAGATGATATAAACACTATACTTTGGAAAGATTATAAAAACACTATCTCTTTTGCTTATTACTCTCCAGTTTTTTCTTTTTATTGTTTCAATTACAAATGTAGATTTTTTTTAAAATTCTACCCCTACTCTCTTATAATTATTAGTAAATTCTAGAATGGCCGTAATCCATAAATATCTTAATCTTAATAAGTTTTGAGATTAAAAGAAAAAAAGAAAACACACAGAAACCTGACTATATGGGGGGTAGTCTGTGACTAATAGTCATTCGTGGCCAATTAGGGTGTTATCTCAATATTTTTTAATGAATAAAAATAGAAAAGTGTAATAGGTAAATGAGTAAATTTGTATGTGCGAAACTTACTTTATAACCTTTCCTCCCAGTTGCATCTCCATCATCTTTATCATCTCACTCTTTAATTTTTTCTGCTAGAGAGGTCAAATGTCTCTTGAATTCGTCTATGTTTTAGCGGTCTATACAACAAGGTAGTTGATGTATACCGTCCCCTTTTCTTCTCTCCATTTGGTGTCAACCGTGACTACATCAACAAACCTTTAATGGCAAAAAAGAGGAGGAAGATCATAAACTCCATTTTTCCAATAATAGGCAATCCTGATACCTCAACCAATTTACCTTTAAGAGAGCTATTTAACCATCAATAGGCAATCTTGACTCCTCAGTCAAATCATCCCACTTAAGCTCCATTTCACCACCAATAGGTAATAGAGTTGTGTGTAGTTTATTTTGGTATGTATACTGGTGACTTTTAAGATAGTATCTATGGTATTATCCAATTGTATAGTTTATGGCATTTTGTGATTAATGTAGTAGTATTTGTGATATAATGTAAGAATTATATTATGGATTGTTGTTTAAAAATTAATATATGATTATGTTTTAGTATTTTCAATATTTTTTTAAAATCACTAGAAGTTGAGTTTCTATAAAGATGATTTTGTTGGATATGAAAAGGGGTTATGGAAATTGAATAATGTTATTATCCATCTTAATTAATACAATTTTCTAGTAAAATATTCTAAGTAACAGTTTTTAAAAACTTAAGTGCAATGTTTAAATATCACTTTTTCATATTCTAGAAACTAAAGATACATCAACTACATAAAGAAATTTGTTCGAAAACATTGTAGAAAAATACCATGAGTTAACTCCTTATTAATGACACCATAGCCTTAATATGTGAATATCCTACCAGAAGCACAATTAGTACCATGTTTCATTATATGTTTTGTAATGAAGATATCATCACTCATTATAAGTAGCAGAGTCACTTTTATATGGGAATATCATAATTGAGTCCAAATAATTCTATGCTTAAATAAAAACTATATCAGGATCTAATATGTAATATCTAGTTTCTGGAACATAATTAGGGTCAGAACCCTAAATTATTGTAAATGACTAAATAGCATTGAGAGCATTTCATTCACATGCATATCATTAGCATACACACATGAATTACAATTTGTACACATTACAAAGATAACATATGCACTCAATTGATATATTCCGGAGTATGAAAGATTTAAAATGAACAGATGTGAATTGTGAATTGTTATGTCTTGAATTTTGGTTTGATTGGATTCCAATAAGTAATTTGGAATTAATTTGATTAATTGGGAGAGTGATGAATTAATATGTACATTTGGATTAGGAAAAATGGCAAGTGGTAAAATAAATTGATAAATGAAAAATTAGGGTTACTAAGCCTATAATTGAGTGACATTTGGCGTAGTTAAATGTATGACAGATGGACTAGTAATTAATTGATAAATGGATCAATTATAAAGTGACAAGTGGATCAATAATTGGGAGACAAATGGTAGCTATTGGAAGAGATAGATGGCTTACATGCCAAATGACACATGTCTAGGTAACGTAGAGACATCTTGCACCGTGTTTAGCTAAGCTAAGACAACAACGTTTCTGCTATCTTCTTCCTTGTTTCTCCACCGAAAATTAATCTCAACTCATCTCTCTGTATTTTGTTTTCATCCTTGCCAAATTGTCACACTTAAACTAGATTTTTACTCTTCACAAAACAGCCAAAGAGCCAACTATTTGTTGTTCTTTGTCTTTGCCAAAAATCACCATGAATGGAGGGCTAGTTTAATATGAAGTTTTGAGCTAAAACTGCAAGCCTAATAAGTAAGTAGAAATATGATCTTTATGTTATGTTTAATAGAATGAGAATGATGATTGAAATGGAATGATATGCATATGGTGTTGGTGATGATATGTGATAGAATATGTTAAATGAACTTGGAAGTTTTTATGCTTGTTCTTGGTGTATGGAAACCGTGGAGTATAGGTTATTATATGGATGAATTGGATTGGAATTTGATGTATAAAGAAGGTAAATTTATGCTAAAGAAAGATGTTAACATAGTGTTCTTAAATTGGTGATGTATGTGTATGCATATAAAGTGATTGTTAATGACAAAAATGAGCAAAGTTTAATAGACCTTAGTGTAACCAAGATGAAACTAGATGATTATGTAATGAATTAGGTTTAAAGGGCTTGTAATCTAGAAAATTCAAGAGTTTGTTATATGTCTAAGTTTGATACATTCGTGTGGAATTGGGGGAAATAATGTAGTGGACAATTATGGCCTTCAGTGTACGATCATGGCCTAGTTATTTGGGTTCTGTCATGATCATGGCATAGTCCCCACAGTCGTGGTTTGTTGCACAAGCTTCTGTCACGATCGTGGGAAGGGTCATCGTGATCGTGGGCTAGCATAAAGAGTGAAATCTTATTTTTGAAGTGATGTTTGAAACAACTAATGCTAAGGTAATTTCCTATGGTGTATTTAGACTTAAATGAGGCTTAAAATGAACCTAGTTTGAGGTTGAATAAGTGATTAAATGTTTGACATGTTTAGATAGATAATTGAGGTAAAAACCTAATTAAAGGTAAACTAGACATATCCAAGTGATAATGTTTGAATGATCAAGAATTATGATTTAGGGACACATACCTAGGAAAGTCATTGAGCATGCATTGCACATAACACATATACATACGTGTATGATTGAGTACTTATATGATTGAGCAATTTAGTAATATGTAAATATGTGTGTATTGAATGGCTTAGATACTTAAGTCGAAATATAATATCGAGATATTACCGGTTCATCGAGGCAATAACTATCTGGAGCTTATTGTGAGTAACCTAGATGTTTCTCACTTGGATTGATTTGTTTATTTAAATTTCAATTATTGAACTGATGTGATAATTCCAAACAATTGTGATCTAAGGAGTTCGATAATTGGAAATGTATTAGAAGTGTTTCTGGTTGAATGTGAATTGGAAAAATATATGTTCTTAACAAAATGATTGAATGCCAGACTTAAGTCTGATGAATATGAAAAATGTGATTGTGACTGAAATGAATGAAAATTGATGAAAGTGTAAAATGTGATTTGATGCATTTCATAACATGATATGCATGATCAATGAACCTGGTATCTACAATGGGTATGGGATAGAATATGGAAAGAGCCCATAATCCATAAGGGATACGAGACAATAATTGGCGCTCAGTCACAATAAAATAAAAATGAAAGTGGAGTCACATGTGCATATGCATATGCAATTATATTTTCAAATGTACCATATGAATGATTGTGAACAATCCTTGAATTATGTTGATATGATGATAAGCCATCTATGTGTACATTTGATAATATGATTATCTAAGAAAGAGGAATGAATTATTCTGAAGAGATTATATGTAATGTGTGGAATTCTTGATATGTTGTTGAGATGAGATATACTGTGAATTTCGCTTGTGTTTGAGATGTTTTCTATTATGAGTGAGCATATCGATGATGGTTTGCTCACTGATTTCGTAAAACTCATCAAACTTGCAACGTTAATTTTCAGGTATGAGAGAGGAGACTTAGTTTCTAAGACAGTTTAGAAGAAGTCTTGTGCTTGCATTTTGGACTCAAGAAATAGTTCAAAGGTTTGGTTAGTTAAGATTGAAGAGTTAGATAGAATGTGTTTTGTTTAGTTTCTCATTCCATGTAGAATATGTTGTAAAGAGCAGTAGACTCTCATATGCTTTTGATATAATGTAAATATGGATTATAGAGTGAAAAGCGACATTGTAAATTATGTTTTATGAAAGGAATGAGGAATTGATCTTTAGTATATTTATGATTTATTTATGATGCCATATTAAGTGATTGAGATTGTTCTAACATGCCATTGTCTTAGGGAATGTTCTTGAACATCCTCTGGATATAAGGGTATATGCTCTATTTTAACATCCTGTTATTTAGAAATTTTGGTGAAATTTAGAAAATTCCTGAATTTTTTGGGAAATTTTGGACTAAGAAAAATGCCAAGTGGCAGGACATTTGATAAATGGAAGTAGAATTAAGAGTCAAATGATAGTGGAAATTTTTATAAATGACATTTGGATTTAATGACATGTGTCATTGAAATTTGGAGACAATTAGGCTAAAAATTGGAGTTGATTGGACTAATTAATGAAAGCACCTAATTAATGAAAGCACCTAATTCTAACCATTAGAAATTTGACATATGGCAAACGAATCTTTAACTCACGACTCCCTAAGGTTGAAAGACCCATTTAATTGTTTTGCCTTCATTCTTGCTTTTCTTCTTCTTCTTCTTCTCTACAAAACTCTTTTTCTCATCTTCTTTATTCTTCTTCACTTTCACGATTTTTGCTTCACCCACCATCATCAAAGTCGAAGCTCACTTTCACCTCCATTTGTTACCATCATCTTGTTGTCTTTTTCATTTTTCACTAAAGACCCAACCCTTCCTCCTTTGAAGGATGATGTACGTGGGTTGTATGGAAAGTTAGGGTTAAGTAAGATCTTAAAGAGTTTGAAGATTTTGAAACTAAATCAAGTAAGTTACATGTTGATCTTCATGGGTTAGTGTAAATGGGACATTATGATGAGTAATTTAAGGTTTTTAATATGAAATTCTTTAGGTATTATCATGGGTATTTGATTTATAAAGAGGTTTTTGTCAAAAATGAATTTAGTGAGCTAATATTATTCATGAATTGTTTGATAAATGAATCAATTATGATAATGAATCAAGAGATGAATGATGATGAACAAGGAAGTTGAAGTATGATGATGTGTGTGTGTGGATGAAGAGATAAATAAAGTTTATGTCTTACTTTGTGTTAAGATTAATGATAATTCATGGGTTTAAAGCCAAAGAAAAAGGCTAGTTTATTGTCTTGAAATGAGAAGAAGTAAGATGATAATTTGGAGATAAGGTAGAGTTGAAAATAAAGTTAAATGTGTGCTGAAATATGTTAGATGGAGTACTTCATTGAACATGCATCTGTATTGATTTAGAGTAAACTAGAAACATATGGCTACATTTTTAATGAAGGAATCGAATTTGAAATATGGTCTTAAGAGTCTTGAAATTTGGTTTGAAGTTGAGCATTGTGTTATGTCAAGGTATGAGAATAGTCTGTAGTATTTTGATTATAACATGCATGATACTAAACCAAAATGCATGAATTTGATTTCATTAGAAACCTAAGACATAGAGGAACATTTTACTAAAAGAAGGTGTTACCTAAAAACCTCATTTTCTAAGTTATAATGGTCATACAAAACTGACCTAAAAATTTGTCCTGTGAAAAAACTGAAAAATTGTAGGATAAGTGGGAGAATTATTTCTGTCACGATCGTGGCAGGGCAATGATCTTTCATGGAAATGTTTGATTATGCAATGGTTGAACCAATTAAGGATGAGGTGTATATCTATGATTCTTTTGGACTTAATTGGAGCTTAAAAAGGAACATAATTTTGATGTTGGAATGGTTGGTTAAATGTGTGATAAGTTTTGATTGATTTTGATATTATACTTTAAGGAAAAGGATGTTTGATGTCAATACATCTAAATGTGAAATGTTTAGAGTGTTAAATGAGGACATAACATAATGAATGAATTGTTTGATGCATTATGAATGAGATATACTATAGAAAGAGATAGGATTTCATGAATGATGAAATTGAGTTGTAAATGATGAATAAAATGAGTTGAATTTTATGGAGTTAATGTAATCAATATGTAATTGAATTAGTATAAAATGAGGTCGTATTATAAGAGGTGAATTCGGGAAAATTTGGTGTGAAATGTATGTGAGGAGATGTGTTGAATTCATGCAGGAAAGAAGAAAGAAAATGTAGGCAATGATCGTGGCCCTCACCCCACGATTGTGGCCTGAAAAAAAGAGTCTCTATCACGATTGTAGCAGGAACACCATGATCATGGCCAGCTTCAAAGAGTTTCTGTCATGATCGTGGTAGGGACACCATGATCGTGGCTAGTCCTATAAAGAAAAAGGGTTATCTTTTGAGTGAAGTATGAACAAATTAATGTTAAGGTGTTCCCATATAAGGTATTTAGGCTTAAATGAGTTCTTAAATGAACCCAGTTGATGTTGAATGAGGTGATTGAAGTGGACAAAGAGTATTAGAGATTAAAGAATGATTAAAAGGTATTGTTAATTGATTATAAGATGTGTATTAAGGAAATATACCTGGGAATTGTCATTGAACATGCATTATACATGACGTATATACATGTGCTTATAATTGAGTATTCATATGAATATGCAAAGTAGTAATGGTAAATTTATATGTTTTCATATTATAGAAGAATATATTAAGTGACCGCTTCCAGATATTACTGGGACTTCGAGGCAATAAGTTATATGGAGCAAACTTTGAGTAACCTAAGATGGTCTCGCTAGGAATGGTTGTTTATTTAATTATGTATTGAATTATTATGTGATGTGTATGCACTGATTCTAGACCTTGAATGTCCGAGGCGTTTGATGCATGATTACCATATTTGGAATTGTTCATTGTATGTGAATGTGGCGAAATAAGTGATACTTAACTTGCATGTTAAGTGCTGGACCCAAGGTCCAATGACAAATGTGATTGAGAAAGAGAACATAAATGTGACTGAATGAGCATGATTGATTGAATATATATGGTGCACACCATTACATGAATGTATGAAAGATAAAGGCAGTTATGACCAGAGTTCCTAATGAAAAAGAGTTTGAAGCTCAAACATTTGTGGTAAGAGCCTAAAGCTCAATGTATAAAGAGCCTTGTATCCCCAATGGATAAGGGACAGTATGATACAACTCAGTATCTGCAACGGATACGAGATAGTGAAAAAGGCATTCGGTCATAACAATGAAATAAATGAATGTGAGTCTCATGACCATTGTATATACGCATGATTTATATATGTTTTGAATGATTGCAATGTATTATTGAATTATGTTGAATGAGAAATGTGAAAATGATGTACAATGTGTATTGTGATGCTTTATGTTGGTAAATGAAATAATGTGGATTACGTGACTTATGTGATTATTTTGAATTGATGTGTTATATGATATGGGTGAACCATTGAGGATAGTTGCTCAACTGAGTTCGCAAAACTCAACCAAATTGCAATGTTGACATTTTCAGATTCAGTAGAGACGATATAGCTTCTAAGACAGCTTAAAAGAGATATAGTACTGTTTTTAGGATAGAAGACATGGCTCAAAGGTCGGTTAGCTGGACTAAAGGTTTTAGACTAAAATTTTGTATAATTCCTCATGTATGTAGCATATTTTGTAGACAAATTTGTAGACTCTGATAGGTTATGGATGTTGTGCATATATGGATGACTTATAAAACTACAATGTACATATGGTTAATGAAATGAAATGAGGAAAATTTTGGATTTTAGACATTGTGTTATTTATGATTTTAATTATGATGCCATACGATATAGTGACAGTGATATAGATTGGCATGCCATTTCTTTCAGGCATGTGCACGTACGTTCGAAGGGCATACGTGTATGTGTCAGGCGGGAGTGGGGTGTTACAATTTTTTGGTATTAGAGTATGGTTTGGCATCTATGGGGATATATATAAGAACATTTAGACATGATATACAATGAGAGACACGTATAGTGATCACAATTATTTTTGTTGCAGGTCATCTGCCATAGGAGATCAAGTTGCAGAGTCAGCTGACCTAGAGTATGTAGGATCCAATAAAGAGTCTCCAGTACTTGAGTTTGAATAAATACCTCAGAGAATTACTGAGTAGGGCATGAGAAGATATGATAAACTTAGAAAATAGGGGGTTGTAGACTTCTACGGAAGTACAAACTCTGTTGAGGCAGAAGGATGGTTAGAGAGAACGGAAAGGATTTTTGATCAAATGGGCTGTGAGTCTGACGAGAAGTTTGACTACGCGGTCCCACTATTACAAGGTCCAGTATATCTGTAGTGGAAGACTGTTCTCAGTAGTTTCGCTCGACCTTGTGAACTGAAGTGGGAAGATTTTTTGAAGGTGTTTAGAGAGAACTATATGCCTAAGATCTATCTGGATACGAAGATGAAAGAGTTTTTATTCGAAACAAGGTAGTCTCACAGTAGCTAAATATGAGATATGATTTAATGGGTTAATGGGGTATGCAACTGCATTGATACCGACTGAGTAGGAAAAATGTAGATGGTTTAAAGATGGGTTAAATATGGAGATTAGAACGAGGCTAGCTATTAAAAATTTGAGTGGTTTTTCTAAACTAAGAGCTGCCTCGATCTGAATAGAATAGTTGTTAAGAGATGGACAAAGAGAATACAGATAAGAGTCTAAAATGAAGAGACAGGGTAAGTCCCAAGCTGATTTTGGCAGAAGGTTTCGATCACAGACTAGATCGAGACAGTCATGTTTAGACCGAGAGGTAGTTTTGTTCAAGTTGGTAATAGTAAAAGTCGAGTATCAGGAGGGTAGTCATAATACATGCCTAATTGTGAACACTGTGGTAAGAAATATGGTGGGGAATGTTGGAAGTTATCGCAGGAGCTTATTTTCGTTGTGACTCTTTTAAACATCAGATTGGAGACTGTCCCAAGACTTTGGCACAACAGTTTGGAGTGATAGGAGGATTGATGATTAAGATGACTGTCCAGTAGAGCAGAACCAGTGGAGTAGGACAGAGAGGGAGAGGTAGAGGCAGAACACATTTAGCAGGGCCTAGTGTCAAGACTGAGGTGCAGAGTAACTAACTGTAGTCTTAGGCTAGGATTTATGTCATCACCAGACAGAAGGCACAGAACTCTCCAGATGTGGTAGTAGTTGTATTGAATGTCTTTAATTTTGAAGCATTTACATAGGTAGATCCAAGGTCTACACATTCATTCATCACACCTCATCTGGCATCTAAACTGTATTGTGAGAGAGAGATATTCAAATATGAATTAGAGGTGAGTACATCGGTAGGTAGCACTACAGTGATTGGAGAGGTGTGTAAAGGGTGTATGATTCGAGTTGATCAAGCAGAGTTAGAAGCCGATCTGATAATATTGTAGTTGAAAGAAATAGACCTCATTTTAGGTATGGACTGGCTTACTGCACATAGGATTATGATGAACTGTTACACTAAGTAGGTAATTATTGAATCTCCCACTCAGCCGAGAGTAATATTTCGAGGAGTTAGTCTGCACTCCCCAAAAACACCCCAAAATTGTCCGGCTCGTAGTAATGCTAGTCAAAATAAAATAACTACACTACTACTGTAGCAATGGTGAGTCTAGGTTGATCCCATAGGGAGTGTTCGGATAGCTTATGAAATGAAATTAGTTGATGTTTAGGTAAAGGAGGGGTTTTGGATTTAATAAGAAAATGAAATAAACCTAATTAAAACAAATTAAAGAGAATATGTTAAAAATGATAAAATTGTGGAAATCGGTAAGGATCCGGTTCTTTGGTTCAATATCAGCATACACCTTAATTAAGCACAATTCATTGATTTGTTGTTCTTTTATCTCTTTTAGCAATTAACGGTTGTAGATTAACAACAAGCTTTGTTAATCCCGATTTTTACTTAGATCCTAGTTGATCACAAAGCGCTCGTTAATAACCTTAGCTATCGAGAAACCTAGAATAAGCTCTTTAAGTTTATCCGGACAACTGCATTTTGAATCAGAAAAATAGACCAATCTAGGAGATAATCACACAAGCTTGGATTATTTAACCTATGTTATGTTATCTCTAATGATTCGGAACCATTAGTCATTACACATGAAAAGGAAATACAACGATTACATATTGCATTCGATTCTAGCAATGAGTTTTCATGAAAAACAATTCAATAGAGAATTAAAATCATCATCATTCAATACCCAATCCATTAAAAACAAGATAACATAATCAATTCCTAATGAGAGAAATAAACAAAAAATAATAAAAATTACTAACTCAGATCGTCGGCGTCGATGTCGCCTCTAAACTAGTGTCTGGACGTTTAACCCTCTATGGGTCTCTCTCGGAAAAATGCTTTAGCACCCATTAATATCTTTACCACATACCCCCTTGTTCCTTTACTCACGGTAAGCTTCTCTTCTCCTCACTATTATTAATCGATGGGACAATTAAACGTTTGGAGTTTTTAGTCCACGTTACTATTCAATCACTTCTCTTTTCTCATGCTACTCACTCTTCTCTTCTTGTTCTGCCGCAAACCCCTCTCTTCATGCCGCCTACTGTTGCTTGATTTGACGATTTTATATCATAGTTTTTTGGTCTATGCTCACTATTCACAAAACCTTGCAAAACCTCCCGCTGCTTCTGTATGGTGACTTTTTTCTTAGCTAGCTTATCCATATGTTGCCATTTTGCTACTTGTTTCCACCTTTACTGTACATCGTTTTGCTTGTATGAAACGCATGCTAATAACGTCTAATACTACGTTGTCATTTCTTGTCCAGCTGTTGTGCCTCTACACTACCATTTTCTGCTTGTTGCTACTGCCGTTTCATGCTTTAACTTTATATTTGTATTCCATCATTAAATCTACATGCAAAATTAATAGGAACACAAAATGAGCAATTAAACACAAAATATAGGAAAGAATTCAAATGAAATAACGTATAAAAATATAGCAAAATCCATTCATATCAAATACCCCCACACTTAGCTTTTAGCTGTCCTTAGGCAAAACATTAAAATTAATCCCAAAGACTCGAAATATTTACTCAATTCCCATATTTTCCAAGACTATATAATTATAACCAAAGATGAATGACTTTCAAAAATCATAACAAGAATTCAAAATTCAATGCTTTTACTCATGATCAATAAACAAACATCATCTTAGGAAACTGAGCAATCTAATAGTAGACTCGAAAAATGCGTTTAACTACAATATATGTATGGGTACACTCAACACCACTCATAATCATGACTATCCATAACTTTGCATATCATTTCATTTCTCCACCACTATAATTCACATGCAAAATTATGAATCAAAGGACTTTTTATGGTTGTAATGTGGGCAAAGATAAGGTGAGATGTATTTAGGTCAAGTAGCATGAAAGCTATCAAAGCTAGTGAAACAAAAGCAACATTCAATCAAAAACTAGGTACTGTCAACTATGACGAATGCAACATTTATATTTCGCAACCCCATTCAACTCTCACACACCAACCATATGAAGCATATACCAATCTGAAGGAATCACACTCATACAATTTATCCCAACAATACATTGAAACCAGAAGAGTGAACCTTGAAAGCCAACATCTACCTTATATCCAATATACTCAAATAACCCATTCATCACAACTTTAGGAAAATACATTAATCATAAACAACTTTCCAACACATATGCACTTGCTCCTAGATACATTTACTTAAACATTTTTTGTTTTTCTTTCTTTCTTTCTTTTCCTTTCTTTAAACATTAAAAGAAACTACATTAACATGGGAATTTCAATTATAAAACATCCCAATATCATAACAAACCCACACATATGTACACCCTCACACTTACACTTTTGTACATCCACAAACTTACCAATCACAAATGTTCCACCAACTTTATGGCTTAGGTAGGACATTTGGTTAGTATAAAGCATGTAATATGGCTGATACAAAAAGAAAGGTATAAGGCTCAAAGGGGGTTAGTAAGGGAAAAATCATGTCAATAGGGTAGGTTTTCTGGCTAATGTAGTTTATGAAAAACAAAGAATGCCTAATCATATCCATGTTAATGCATGTGATAAAAATGTGGTCTTGGATAGAAATTCAATGCAAAATCAAGATGTACATGTCATGAAGGTCACACATTATCAAAAGATAATGAGACTGATATGGATGTTTTAGTCTAATAAGGGTCAAAATCTCACCAGCTTTGTCTACCACTAGTCATTATTCTTTTAAAGATAATGCATATCAACCAATCACAAGAGCAAAAGTACATGCCAAAGTTGCTATGAAATTCTCTAGTTAATGCATTCTCTACTCATGATTATATAATCCTAGAAGCAACAAAAAACGAATAAATGTTTCTTTCTTTGTTTTATTCTTTTTCTCATTTTGATTGAAAACTTAAAAATAAGCAAAAATAAACAAACCAACAAAGAGCAAACATACATATAAAAAGAAATGCGAAAATGTAAAGGAAAGAAATTTACTTCCCTTAAGTTGCCTCCCAAGAAATGCCTTGGTTTAGGGTTGCTAGCTTGACCTTCTTCTCCTCACATGACAAAATTATGATCTTCTAATGGCGTATACGGTTCTTCAATGTGAGGTTCTTTAGGATATGGTCTTGGTTGATAATCATTCCCATTTAGTTCTTTCCCTATCCTCAGACTTTCAATCTTGACTGAATTTATGCAATCGGGAAATATTTCAAACATCTCTTCACCTTTTTCTTCCTCGTTTAGTTCCTTCAACCTGCTATGTAAAGATGAAGAGTTAGTTTCAAAAATAATCATGGACTCAGTACATACCTCTGAGATAAATGATATGTCCTTTTTGGCTTCTAGCTCCTTCTCAACTTCTTCTTCTTCACAACCAATTCATTGAGGGTTGATCTCAAAATTCTCAAGCTCCTCTTCACTCTATAAGGTTTCCGTACTAATATCCATCGGGTACTCTTCAGGTTGACATGATTGCATCTCTTTGCTTTGTGATGATAGGAGGTTGATAGCTTCCATCAATTGATCTGTCTGGCTTGTCAAGTTCTAGATTCTAGAACTTGTTTACTGCTGGAATTGAAAAGTGTTAGCAACATACACATTAACTAATTCTTCTAAGGAAGTACATAAGTCTTGATAGGAAGCTTCTGGTCTGTATCAGAATTGCTGTGCTTCCTGCAAACTATAATGCTTAACCTGGATCGTCAACATCGATGTCAACTTTGAATCGGTGTCGGGACATTTAGCCCTCTATGGGTCTCTCCTGGAACAATGCTTCAACCCCTATTAATATCCCTACAGAAGATCCCCTTGTTCTTTCACTTACGGCAAGCTTCTCTTCTCCTCACTACTATTCATCGATGGGAAAATTAAACATTTGGAGCTTTTAGTCCATGTTACTATTCACTCATTTCTCTTCTCTTATGCTACTCACTCTTCTCTTTTTGTTCTACCACAAGCCCCCCTCTCTTCAAGCTACCTATTATTACTTGATTTGAAAATTTTATATTATGGTTTTTTAGTCCATGCTCATTATTCACAAAAAATGCAAAACCTCATGCTGCTTCTGTACAATGACGTTTTTCTTAGCCAGGTGGTCTATGTGTTGCCGTTTTTCTACTTGTTTCCACCTCTGCTATAGTTGTTTTAGTTGCATGAAACGCACGCTGATAACATCTTCTGCTACATTTTCGTTTCTTGTCCAGCTGTTATGTCTTTACACTACCGTTTTCTACTTGTTGCTACTGCCATTTCATGCTTTAACTTTATATTTGTATCCATCATTAAATCTACATGTAAAATTAATAGGAACACAAAATAAGCAATTATGCTACTTTTTGTTTCCTGTCTAGCTATTGTGTCTCTACACTGCTGTTTTCTACTTGTTGCTACTATTGTTTCATGTTTTAACTTTATATTTGTATCCATCATTAAATCTACACGTAAAATTAATAGGAACACAAAATAAGCTATTAAACACAAAAAATTGGAAAGAATTCAAATGAAATAACATATAAAAATATAACAAAATCCATTCATATCAGCTAGCCAGATTGATTTCTTCGATGAGTGCTTTAAGATTGATTTGAGGTGGGTGTGAAGCTTACTTAGCCTATGTGATGGATACTTGGAATGAATAGATCATTCAGGATATTCCTATTGTTAGGGATTTTCTGGATGTGTTTCCTATTGAACTACCAAGTTTACCCCTAGAAAGGGAAGCAGAGTTTACCATTAACCTTATTCCAGGTACTACTCCTATATCAATTCCTCTGTATAGGATGACACCTGTGCAACTTAAGAAACTTAAGACCCAGTTACAGGATTTGTTGGAAAAGGGTTTCATCAGGCTCAGTGTGTCACCTTGGGGTGCTCTGGCTTTGTTTGTAAAGAAGAAGGATGGAACTTTGAGATTGTGTATTGATTGTAGACGGTTGAATCGGTTGACAATAAAGAACAAGTATCCTCTACCAAGAATAAATGATTTACTTGATCAGTTACAGGGAACTCAGGTGTTTACAAAACTAGATTTGAGATTAGGATACTATCAGTTAAAGATAGCTGAAGTTGATGCACTTAATAGTGCATTCAAGACCAGATATGGACACTTTGAGTTTTTGGTGATGCCGTTGGGTTGACAAATGCTCCAGTGGCTTTTTTTGGCATTGATGAATAAGGTGTTCCAACCTACTTAGATCAATTTGTCATTGTGTTTATTGATGATATTTTGATGTATTCGAAAAGCAGAGAAGAACATACTGAGCATTTGAGGTTAGTTCTGTAGATAATGAGAAAGAAACAGTTGTATGTTAAGTTTAGTAAGTGTGAATTTTGGCTTGAACAAGTACTATTCTTAGGTCATATAGTATCTAGTTAGGGCATATAGGTAGACACAAAGAAAGTAAAAGTTGTGATGAAGTGGGAAGTTCCTAGAAATGTGTCTGAGATATGGAGTTTTCTTGGACTAGCAGGATACTACCTAAGGTTTGTAGAGGGGTTTTCACTAATCTGATCCCTTTTGACAAAGCTTCTAAGGAAGAATATACCATTCAAATAGACTGAAGAATGTCAGAGAAGTTTTGTGGAGCTAAAGCATTGGTTAACTACAACTTCAGTGTTAGTTATTCCGTCTAGATATAGAGGTTATGTTATGTATAGTGATTCTTCACACTAAGGGTTAGGATGTGTACTGATGCAGCATGGTAGAGTGATTGCGTATACATTGAGACAGTTAACATCTCATGAGTATAACTATTCGGTTCATGATTTAGAGCTTACTGCAGTGGTATTTGCTTTGAAAATTTGGAGACATTATTTATATGGTAAGACATTCCAGATATTCACTGATCATAAAAGTTTAAAGTATTTTTTAAGTCAGAAAGAATTGAATATGAGACAACAGCGATTGATTTAATTGATGAAGGATTATGACTGCATAATAGAGTATCATCCTGGTAAATCTAATGTAGTAGCTGATGCATTAAGCATAAAATCCAATAATAGTGTGGCACAATTGTAGACATCGAGGTTACCAATCCTAGTTCAATTAAGAGTATAGAATGTTGAATTAAATTTGGGGCAATATGAAGTATTGTTAGCTACATTAAAGCTTAGGCCAATATTGCATGAAAGAATCAGAAAAGCTTAAAGTAAAGATCCTGAATTTGTGAAGCTTATTGAGAAGTTGAAAGTGAATCTAGATTCTGAGTTTGAATTGAGGACTAATATACTATGGTTGAAGTAGAGATTGTGTGTAACTAATATGGATGACCTGAGAAAGAAGATTTTGGAGGAAGCACAAATAACAGCCTATGTTATGCATCCTAGTACTATCAAGATCTATAATATGTTGAAACAACATTTTTGGTGGCCAGGTATGAAGAAGGAAATGGCTGAGTATGTTGCTAAGTGTTTGACTTGCCAACAAATAATGGCAGAACATCAGGCTTCGGTTGTGAAGTTACAATCATTGCCTATTTTAGAGTGGAAATAGGAGAGAATCACTATGGATTTCATTATAAGTTTGTCAAGGACTCTAAGTTAAGATGATGCCATATGGGTCATTGTTGATAGACTAAGTCACTCCATTTCTTACTAGTGAGGGAGAACAATAAATTGAATCAATTAGCTCAAAAATATATGAATGAGGTAGTAAGATTACATGGGGATCACAATTTCAATTGTATCAGATAAAGATCCCAGATTTACATTGAGATTTTGGGGTAGTTTACAAACAGCTTTGGGTACGAAGTTAAACTTCAGTACAACATTTCATCCTCAGATAGACAGACAGAGTGAGAGAATGATTAAGACTGTTGATGATATGCTCAGAGCTTATGTTTTGGAGTTCGAAGGAGCATGGGATTAATATGTCTTTTGGAGTTCTAAGGAGCATGGGATCACAGCAGTATCGGTATGAACCTTATGAAGAATTATATGGCAGGATGTAACATCCCGTTTTCATGTAATGGATTAAACCCTAGAAACGGGTACAAGTGAGGTCAATCAGTGAAAGTAGGACAACACATCTCATGCTCATGCATTAGTGA